>JASAOC010002072.1:0-128407 GCA_030849835.1 Herpetomonas samuelpessoai | reverse complement strand
TGTGTCTGGAGAGAGGTCGCCACGAGCTGTGTCGTCGCCAAATACGAGCTGCCCAGTGTGGCGGCGGCAGAGGTAGAAGCACCCGCGGAGCTGCTCGAGAGGTAGAGCAGAGGTCGTTTCTGGCAGACGGTCGCGAGGAGCTGGGCAGGGATCTTGGGCGGATGGGAACCCCGCGCAGACGAGGACGCGGCGGCGCCGTTTGTGAGTGCTGACGCAACGGCAAACTCAAACGCGTCTCGGAATTGGCGGCGCAGCGCTGTCTGAGGCTGTGCCAACACCTCCTCCTCTTCTTGCTCAACGAGGGTGCGGATGAGCTGCGCGTCAGGGTCGTCGTGGCGGTGGCCCTGATGACTCCCTGGGGAGGTTCTGTACACGGAGGGGAACGAGCCGTCCGAACTGACGAGAACAAAGTTGGCTTCCAGGCAGAGTCCCGACGCTCCTGTCGTTGCTGTCTTGTGTGAAGCTGGCCACGATGCCACAGCCGCATCGCTGTCGGCCCTGCCATCCAGAAGATCCGCGATGGCCGCATCCGATGGGTGCTCAAGGTCCTGTGCGAGGCGGTTGCCAAGTCGCTGCAGCCTCTCCAAGATAGAGGTCACGGAGAAGCCGCCTTCGGGGCTGGCAGTGGATGAAAGGACAGGCAAGACACTCTCCTCAAGTTGGCCGACAACGTACGCGGGGTTGGCCTGTGCGCTCGCAGAGGCCGTGCCCGGGGGCATGAGGTGCGCGATCCCTTTCCAGGCTCCGGTAAGTGCCTCGCGTGCCTGCGAAACGCTCCGTGCCCGAGGTTGCTTCCGTCGCAAGGGCCCTGTGAAAGGTTCGTGCGTGGGCATCCACGACGAGGCGGCGGAGGGGGGCTCCCAACGTGGACGCTTGGCCGCTGATGCCAGCGCGCCCGTCCTCTCGCTTTCCCCTTCACCGACGGCAGGAGCGCTTTCCTTGGTCGCAAACAGCGGATGGAAGCCGACGCACATGCGGCGGGCCATCAGATCTTCCTCTTGGAGCTCCCGGGCCCCCTTTCCGTATACGCCAGCCACCCGCTCCTGCGTGCGAGGGAAGGGGGTCCTGTCCTCCAGCTGTTGCACCGTTGCCGAGGCGAAGAAGCGGCTCTGAGACGAGGTGGGGTGCTTCAGCACACGGCGGCTGGTGTTCACCGTGCTGCCATGGCTACCGGCAGACGTTTCCTCAGCGCTGCGTTGGCCAAAAAAGAGTCCGCGGCGCCAGGCGTGCAGGACCCCGTCACGGGACATCTCGCCACACTGCACGGCGTACCGCAGAGCACGCTCCGCCGGCGCGCGGGAGCCGATGCACTGCGCGGCGGTCACAAGGAAATCCGACACCAGCGGGGCAAGCCCGTGGCGGAAGAACAGAGAGGGCTGCGGGAAAGAACTATTCAACGATGCCCGCGCGCGCGCAGGTACTGGCAGCGAACGTGTCATCGACGGCGAGAAGGGCTGCGTGTGGCGCGGCGCGGGGGAGGTGAGAGAAAGCAGCGACCCACGGCTCAGCACTTCCCGTCGCACGGCGGAACGGCGTCCGGCGTAGTCAATCGTGTCGCGCTCCCGAGGGCAGGCCTCGGTGCCCCGGCGCCCTTGACCTGAGGCCTCTGCCTCCTCCTTACTGACAGACCGCCCGCCTTTAATGTGACTGAACTCAGCGTACTGCGCGGAGTCCCACTGCACCGTACCGCTACGTCGGGGAGGGGTCGCGGCCGTCCCTGCCCCGGAGGCCCCCTGCGGGGTGCATCCTGGTGTCTTGTCGAGCGCCAGCCTTGACACCCCAAAGCCACTCGTGCTGTCGTAGCTCATGTTCTGCGCGGTGGCTCTGCGTGGAATGAGGGAAAGGTTTTGGATGCTTTCCTCGCGGCTTGCGGGTGAGCGGCTGCGTGACGGTGCGCCTTCCCGGGCATCGGTCGTAGCCGTCTTGCGTTCCTTCTCTTCCAGCGGTGAGGCACTTGGGGAGGGCTCCTCGGTGGTGGTGGTGGTGGTTGTTTGGGGCTTGGGCTGGGAGCTCTTTGTGGAGGAGAGGGCCGAGCCAGAAGACCCAAATACTTGCGGCGGTGGGGAGGCCGGAATGGTGGGGTTGCGCGCGTCTGTGGACGCGGTCCCGAACGGCGACGCGGCCTTGTTGACGGCCTCAGAGCGACGGGCAGGAAAGGAGAAGGGAGAAGAGGCGCTCTGCGGCGATGGTGGCGCCGGCGGCACCGAGGCTTCCTCTGTCTTCTTGGGGGCTGCCGTCCCTGCAAGGCCTTGTGAAAGCGAGAGATTGTCTCCTGGCGCGGTGGTGGTGGTGGTGGTGGTAGTAGCAGTAAAGCGGGGGAAGGCGGGGAATTCGGTGCTGGCAGTCGTGGGCAGCACGGTAGATTTGGGTGTCTCTACAGTGGCCTGCGTCGAGACCGCCGGTGTGGCCGGGTGCGAGGACGACGACTTGTAGTCGTTGGGCAGCGGGGTCACCACCACAGGACCCACCGCCGGGAGGGCGAGCACTGGCGCTGCAGGGCGTGTGGACGATCGCGCTGCCGTGTCACGCGGTTGCTCCTCGGTTGACTTCTTGTCTTCCACTGAATGACCCTCTTCTTCCTCTTCTTCTTCTCCTGACTGCTCGTGTTCTTGCGATCGCTCCTGCGCCTCGTCGATTTCCTTCTTCGTCTTCTGCTGTTCCAGACGCTCTTGCTGTTGCTGGAGCAGCTTCTGCTTGAGCATACTGAGCTGGTCCTCTTTTTCCTTGCGTGCTCGCTCTGCTTCCTGCTTTTCCGCCGCCATCTCTTGCTGCACGCGGTCGTACGTGCTGTCCTCTCGCAGACTGTCCAGCAGGGCTCGGGAGTCGGAGATGCTCTTGGGTACCGTACTCTCTTCCTCAGCCTCAGAAAGGATGTCGCTCTCTTCATCCTCTGTTTTCTTGTCGGCGTCGTTGGCGGCATCACTAAGGGGTGCGTTCGTCGTGTCCAGACCTGCATCCCCGTCCCCAAGATCGTCTTCGTCGAGATCGGTGGCCGCCGACTCTGTCTCAAAGGCGTCGAGCATCCTCTCCACGGCCGCTTCCTGGGATGCTGCTTCTGATGATGTGCACGGAAGCAGCAAGGCGCCGCCCAGCGGTTGGTTGCCCCTGCGCAAGGCACGCAGCAGCATGGCCTCTCGGTGCGCTTGCAGGCTTCCAAACGCCACAACGTCGGCCACAGGCACATCTACCATGGTCAGCCGTGCCACATCCTCGTTATACGGGGGACAGTACGGCTCGAGGATCTCCATTAGGTTCACGGGGCATGCGGCCTTCTGCATGAGGCGGGCCTCCAGCTCTGTGACGAGGGCCTCGTCCACAAGAAGCTGCGCATCAGCGCTGCTTCTGTGAAGGAACGCTCGCGCTTTCGCCTGCGTCACCCGCTCCGTCGCCGCTCGGAGCTGCTGCACGGTGCCCTGGTCGCCCTCGCACAGGTTCTTTACCGGAAAGAGCTCAAATGCTTCTTGCCACACGTGAAACCCAAAAAAGGCGGCGTGCGTCGGCATCAGTAGGTCCGCCTTGCTCGTGCACCGTTCCTCAATCGCGGCGGCCGTCACGAGCGGCTCCGAGGTGTTGCTCCGGGATAGCTGAAGGACACCCGCGCTGCGGTCGACGGAGTCGGCAAGCCCCATTACGGTGAGAAACTCGACGCAGTGCGCTTCGCATTGAAACATGAGGAGGTCCGTGAGCGTCGCGAGGGGGATGGCATTCCGCCAGCGCAGCCGCGGAAAGACCGGGTTGACGGGCACCACAAGATCCAGAATGGCGCGAAACCGGGCGTAAGAGAAGGATTGAAAGAGAAAGGACCGCTGCAGTGGGGTGAGGGCCTCGTGTTTGCAGAGGTAAAAGAACTCGAACCACTTCCCGCTTGCCCAGGTGTTGATGAGCTTCACGGCGGCGCGGATGGGCTGGGTTTGAATGAGGTGCGGCTGCTTTTCGAGCTCCTTGTACGCCTGTGACAAGTTCACACTGGCGCCAACGGGCTCCGGCACCGTGAGTGTGCTGCCGTCGGTCATGCTAAGTCCCATGAAAGGGCAGAAGGTCGCGCGGTCCTCGGCCTTGCTCTCTTGCTTGAGCCCGTAGAGAAGCAGCAGTAACGAAACAAACTCCGCGTGTTGCGCCCGCTGTTCCACACGATACCAGATGGTCAAGTCTGTGAAGCACTGGGAAATCGACTCGAGAAAATTCTTCTTTTCCTGTACAAAGCGGCGACAACCATCGACAGTGCGGCAGAGGTAGACGGAGCCAACGGAGAGGGCGGCCACGGTAAATTCAAGCCACTGCATGCGACGCCGACTCTCCCGTTCGAGGACAATGGGGTTCAGCAGGCGACGGTTGGACTCGTCCATGTAATTCTCAAAGCCAGCGGAGCACAGGGGAAGCTGCGGTACCCATGTCGTGCGAATGCTCCGCAGCCGATCCCAGAGGTAGCCCCAAATCTTGAAGGGGTCGGTGAAGCAGAGCGCCGTGTGCGGGCTGCGGAGGTAGTACTCCACGAGGAAGTGCATGGTCTTCTCCAGGGCAAGCGGCGTGCGAAGATGGTCGGGCTCCAGCACCTTGCCCGCCGAGGAACGACTGAAGGGCTCGACCTGAAACAGAAGGGCGCCGTGACTAACAGGGCGCGCGGAGGGTTGCTGTCCCATGGCTTTGCGCCGCCGCTCTGCGCGCCGCTCCAGCACGTGCTGCCCCATAGTCACGCCCCTGGTCGTCGCGTCATTGCCGCTTCCACTGCCATGCGCGACAGGGCGTGCATCGAGAAAGCAGGGGTTCACGTGGAAGTCGTCCGCGGTTGCTGCTGCCGCCGCCGCCGTACTGCCCGCACGAGCGGCGGGGCCGATGCTGAAGGACTCAAAGCGTTCTGGATTCTGTCGCTGCGAAGGCTCCGTCGCGCACAGGCCGTCGTAGCGGCCGCGAATCAACGGTCGCGGGGGCAGGCCGCCGCCGCCGCTGCTGCTGCTGACGGCGGCGTCAAGGGTGCAGAACTCCGTAAACGGGGGCTGGCTGAGGACGCAGGCGACGTTACCATTTTCGTAGGCGGGCGGAGAGGGTGCGAGGCCCTCTTGCCCCGCTGAGGCTGTGGCGGCTGACGAAAGGGCGTTCAACATCAGTTTTTTTTTTTTAAATTATAGTGGAGTGTTGCGTGAGAGGACAAGAACGGAATGACTCTGTACACGGCGCTGCGAAGGATCTAGTTCAAGAGACAAAACTGCAAACAACAAACGGGAAAGACAACAACAACAACAACAACGGCAACGCCACACACAGGTTAGGCACTTAATCGGCTCGTCTGTTGTCCCAGAAGACGAGTGGAACTCGGGCAACCCACGGTTATCTGTATGAATTCTATTGGGTCGGGGAGAGCCATGGGAACCAGTAGAGTGATTTAGAGAAATATGCGAAAAAAGAGAAAGTGTACAAGGAAGAAGGTATGGAATAAAGTTTAATCCAGACAAGACACTTTACGGATACCGGGAAGCTTAGGTGCAATCGACAGGTACGCAATCCACACACACACAACGCCCCCGCGCACAAACGAAACGCGCAGCGGTTGTGGAGTCGCTTGCCCCACCCAAGCCGTTTCGAGTGCCACCACTCCAAAAAGAAAACTACAGGATACCTAACACCGGTGCGTTTGAAAAACAAGTGAGCCCGCTTTTTTATTCCTTCCGTTGCTGTACCCATTCGACAGCCAGGCGTGTCGCCGTAGATTCAGGACAAAGATTGCTGGCGTAGTTTTATTTTCAAGTAACTGAGTTGGGTTCAGGCGTCACGCAGGCCCCATCTCTTTTTTTTTTTTTTGGTTGTTTTCCGTTGTCCCTCACGCCACGTTAGTAGAGCAGGCTGATCGCGCGCACAGCGCCAAACGTTGCCAGCACCCACGCCACACAGAGCATCGCGACAAGCGCTGCATTCACGAGAGAGCCGAGTACATCTCGGTGGCCGTTCCATGTCATGGCAGGAAGAAGGGAAAGAGGCGCGGGATCGTGGCTGTCCGAATGCGCCAGCAAAGGGACTCGCACCCCTGCGTCATCGCCCGCCGCTTCTTCTCGGACTCCCTCGGTTGCATTTGTTTCCCTTCCTCGCGGTGCTTGCTCGTGGTCTTGCTCTTGCTGCTGCTGCTGGTGCTGCCGGGCTCGGTGCCAGCGCCGCACGAAAGCCTCGTACAAGTGCTTCACATAAAAGGCGGAGGAGAGCGGCGGCAGCCGCGGATCCGCCTGCGCGGTTCGACTGGCCCGCCGCTGCAGACCCCACCACCGTCGGTGCCGCGCGAGGCACAGACCGCACAGATGAAAGGCTCGTCCGTCGTCTTGATCTTCCTCCTCCCCGGTGCGTGCGTGCCAGCAGCCACACGTTACGTTACCAGAGAAGGGCAGGAAGCCACCAGACAGTGGCGGTTGTGCGTGCGCGTGACGAACAAAGAAACGGTGGAAGCGACGGCCGAGACGTGCGAGCGAGCATTTCATCTTCTCCCACAGCGCAGCGCCAGAAGCACGAAAGGACGGCAGGCCGCTGTGCCGCTGCTGCTGCTGCTGCTGCGAGTCCGATCGTGCCTCTGGATCGATTCCTCTTTCGCCTTCCTCAGATACGTCAACACGCACAGTGCTCTGCTGGTTGAAAGGGAGAGAGCCATTCCTTGCACGCGCTGACGTGCCATCATCACCTAGGGCTGCGCCGTCGCTTGCTGCAAAGCGGGAGAGGGGATAGATGCGGCGGTGGTGAAACGTCACGGTGCAGCTTCGCCGTGTGTCCTTCTGCACGTGGAGAAAGAACTGTACACCGGCCAGACCACCAGCCACCTGATCCACCCTCGCCGCGTCATCCCTCTCCGTGTGGAACGCACCCTCACCCCGAACGAGGGTGCGGGTTAGGCGCTTCCAGAAGCGCTTCTGCTCGCGCTTCCCTTGGAGGCTGCGACGGATCAGCAGGAACAAAGGCAAGCCGAAGACCAGAGGGGCGACCACCAGTCCACCCGTGCTGGCCGACGCGAGAATGACGCGACTCGCAATCACGCTATCCACGTCTGTGAGAATCGGTTCCCCGCAAAACCAGTCGCTATCCGGCTCGCCAAACCGCGTCAGCGGTGCCGTGGTACTTCTCCCCGTGGAGCGACTTGAGAAGGTTGATGTGGACGTACGGGAGGCATCAGTGGACGATGAAGACCATGAGGGCACAAAAGCAAGAGAAGAAACGGCAGAAGAAGAGGCAGCAGCAGCGCGCCGGAGGCGATTCGGTGAGCCGTCGTAGTGTCCCCAGGCCCGTAGGACGGAGACGAGGCTCCAGAACCGGTGGCACCGTGCCGTCGGGCCGGCCACCACGAGCGCCGCCAGGATGAAGCACACGAGCAGGAAGGGCAGGCGCAGGAGTGTGAACTCGGTCACGAGCGCCCACGCACGCATCGCGAAGCCGTCCTTGGCAAAAAACGTGGAAGGGACCAGCAGCGCCACAAAGAGGCGGCGACATCTCATGAGGCCGTGGCTGACCTCTTCTTCTTCTTCTTCTTCCTCCCCCTCTCCCTCATGAGCGGTCTCTGCTTGACGGCGAGCGTGGTCTTCCATCAGAAAGGAAGGTAGCCGCTCAGCTTCATCGGTGTGGGCCTCCGTCTGGCGACTGCGTGGGCGACATTGCGAAAACAGCTTCCCCCAGCAGTATTCAAGGTAATGAGACGGCGCCCTGCCGCCGGGTCCGCGACCCTCACGGGACCCTTCCGCTGCTGCCGTCTCTGCGGACGAGCTCTGATGGTAGAAGTAGTAGCGATCATTGAAGTAGTAGACATCACGCGTGCTGAGACGCAGGTACTGATACAGTCGGTCGATGCGAATGGGGACACCTGTTCGTGTGGTCGCACGGTGCCGCTCTGGGGAAACCATAAAGGCGCCGTGAAGACGGAAGAGCTGCTCAGGCATCACCGAGATTAACGGGTGGAGGCGGCGCATCGGTCGCTGCCTCTGTGGCTGGTACTCTTGTGAAGTCGACGTTCGCTCGCGAAGGAAACGTCGATCAGGCCCTCGACTATTGGTTCTGTCGTCCGACTGCTGCTGCTGCTGCTGCCATGCCACGCCAGCGCTGGTGCCACCGCTCCCTGAGGCTAAATAGCTTTCTACCTCGCCGGGTACCTCACGGATCGCGACAGCCCATTTGGATCGCATAAACGCACTGAGCGATGCCTCCTGCAACCGTTGTGGCGACCGGGTGTGGGCGAGACGATTCCGTGGGGCGTACGCGATGCTGCTCGAGGCGTGGGCAAGGAAAAAAGGGACCCAGGCGTAGCAGACGATGCCGAGCAGCATGGACAGGAGCGCGCTGCAGACGAGAAGGCACGTGGGAAGACCCGCCTGGATGCCGAGGTCGCACACCACGCGTCGCTCCGTCGCCTCCTCCCGCAACACGTCACCCCAATGTTTGTCAGAAAGCGCAACGCCCTTGGCGAAGGGGTGTGGGCTGTGTCCTGTAGAGTTCGCTGGCCGGGCGGGCACCTCCACCTCGACGGCGGTCCAGAGCAGGCGCAAGTGCAACGGGGCCGCCACACTGACGCTGGACAGCGGCGTCGCCACAAACATCGCCACAGCCAGCGCTGCCACCACAAGGCCCAACGTGCCCATTGCAATGGTGAAGCTCGCGCCGAAGCCGCTGGCGCCGTACGCCCCGAGGCGCCGCTCCCACAGAGCACGCCGGGTACGACAAAACCCTCGAACCCAGTGAGCGCCACGCGTCAACATCGCGCAAGCACGACGTGCTGAGATGTCTCCCTCTGCTGGTGCCTCCGCCGTATGGAAAGCGCTGTGTGCGGTCGCGTCACGTGGGTGTTCACTCGGCGTAACAGGTGCATCGACTGCCTCGGCCACATGGGACGCCTGCCGGCCTCTCCAAAACAGTGGGACAAGGAAAAAGTGAAAGCCACCTGCCTTCACCGTGAAGACGGCAAACGCGAGGAGCCATGTCACCACGGACACACTCAGAGAAAGATGCAGCGCCGTGAAGTCCAGCGTGCTGAAGAAGGCGCGCGCGAAGCGGCTTCGTGTCGCCTGGGGGTCTCGTTCACCGTCCGCATTCGCGGGTAGAAACGAAGTGGTGAAGAAGCGCCAGAGCCAGTGCTCGCCATCGTCAAAGGAGCGCATCCAGCCCAGGCTCGGTGCCGCACCGTGACGCACCACATCCGCCGGGGTCACGAGAAACGGGTAACCCCATCCTCCCAGGAAGTGACGGCGCGCGTCTGTCCCGTTTCTGGCGTTTGCCTTCAGCGTGTACAGCCGCCAGCGGATCTGCATGGCGACGAGAACGACACAGAACACAAGCGCCACGCCCGTCGTCATCAGCTTAAAAAACGCAGTGTCCCAGTAGGCGAGGCGGCGACCCCACCGCAGCGGTGTCGTCGGACCTGTGAACATCAACAGGAAGGTGAAGGGAAGAATGAGGGGAAGAAGGTGCTCACGGGGGTAGAGCTGGCAGCCGCCAGACACCAAGTGCCCCGCCGCACCCGCGCTGCTGCTGCTGCTCGTCTCTTCTTCGTCAAGCAGCACGGCCGTCGCGGCGTGACGCTTGAGGAAGGAGAGTGTGTTGGCGGAGCCGCCCGTGAGCATGACGCCGGTCGACAGCATAAGCACGGCACCCGTCAAGAGCATTCCCGTGTGCAAGAGGATGACCAACGAGAGGAGGGGACGGCCACCAAGGCGGTCTGCCAGGTCAAGCACGCTCTGTGCGGTGAGCAGCCAACCGCCAGAAAGCATTTCTGCGTCTGCTGGACCACTTTCCGGGCGTCCCGTGTCATTGCTCCCGTGGCCTGCGTCGCTGCCTACTCTTCTCCTGGCGTGGGGACTCGCAACGGAAAGGGTCGTGCGGGTGTCTGCAGCAGCAGCAGCAGGACGCACGACCTCGCCCCGCTTCCACGTGTTCCAGGAGAAGCACGCATTGTGCAGCTTCACCACCGTCCAGTATACGGGGACAAGCATCACACCAAGCCCTGGCAGTACCATGACGAGGCCAGACATGGCAACCGCGGAGAGGAACAGCGGGGCACCGATAACGACAGAGAAGGGCACGAGGGCGTCGAGGAGCAGGACGCTTACCTTGAGCGCCCCGACGCGGCGAGCCCTCTGCTTGGCCGCCTCTTGTTCCGGTGTGAGGGGCGTGGCATCTGCGACAGGCAGCACTGGGCGCAGAGGTGACGCGCCAGCGCCATTGGGGCGTGGCTCCGCCATGACGGGAGCCGCCGCCGTCCGTGAGGAGCGTCGGTCCGTGTGATGGACTTCCTCTCCCGCAGGGGAGGCGTCCACGTTAACGGCGGCGCTGGGCGAATGACGCCGCTGCTGTTGCTGCTGCTGCTGCTGCTCGTGGTGAGCACCCGCGCTGCGGCGCCGCCAACGATCCCACACAGATGGTTGCCGCCGCAGTGTGTTGTAGCCACGCGCCCAGACTCGTGAATCCTGCTCCTCCTCTTCCAAGGCGTTGGGCCGAAACAGAAGCGGCAGGACCCCGACCACGTACCGCATCGAAGCTTTTCCTTTTGATGCTGGCAGCGGCACCTGCTGCTGTGACAGGTGGCGGGAATGGTGATGCTGCGCGCTTCGGTGGCTTTCGTGGTGAGGGCTGCCAGAGGAGGCGGGTGGGGAGCTCGCACCGCGTGCGCGGTTGAGGCAGCGGGGGCATGAACTGGCACGGGTCGTAGGTCCTTCCGCGACGTGGTGCGACCGACCTCCCCCGTGGTGGTGTGGCGACGTTGGCAGCAGTGGGGTGAGAAGAGGGGAATCGCAATCAGCGGGACCCGTGTGGGGTGATACGATATCCTCGAAGCGCAGCCGCAGGCTCTCTCGTGTTGACTTTTTCTTTTTCCCCACAGGTGAAGGAACACTTTCTTCACGGGTAAGATGGGCAACCTGGTGGTGCTCCAAGTTAGCCGCAGTAGTAGGGTTCGCAGCATCGTGCATATTGCCGTCTGGCACTAGTTGCACGGAAGAAGAGATCGCTCCTCCGTTCCTTCCGCTGTTACTCTTCGGTCGACGTGATCCCTGTGGCTGTTCTCGCTGCCCTGCCTGGTTCCGTTCTTCGTCTTCCTTGAGAAGTTGATTGAGAAGGAAGTTATAATTCACAGGAGATGCCCCAGATGCAGCACTGTCAGGATCCTTTCCTCGTGCACCAGATCGCGCGTCGCGCAGGTGGAGGTCCCAATCCTCTTTCGCTTGCGCCCGTAGCCGCTCTGACAGTGTTGTCGGGATAACCCTGGGGTGGAGGTCGTGGTGACTGGCGCCGTCCGCACGCCGATGGTGTGCAGGGTCCGCAGTGAAAGTTCGTGTGCGCCGTCGCCGGCGTCGGTGTCGTCTCGAGTGTCTACGGCAAGGTGTACTCCTGTCCCCGTCGCTGCCGCTCTCCTCACAGCCGTGCCCACCACGGTATCGGCGATGTGAGCCGCCTCGGTCCATGCTGTACGACGGCGACCGTGAGGCTCGCTCTCGCCGATTTCGACGGAGGCGTGACGACGACAGAGGCGAGAGAGCATCGGCGGCGTGTACGGGATAGGGTGCGTCAAAGTAAAGCGACGCTTGATAAAAGGATGGTGGGGCTGCCTGGTGCTGCTGCCAGGCAGGTGAGGTGGAGCGTTCAGAGCTCGACGATCGTGCGCGGGAGGACGAGAAGGAGGTGGAGGAGGCAGAGGACGCCGTCCGTGACGTGGGCGACGACCCTGGTGACGGAGCAAACTCTGGCGCCACAGCATCACCGCTGCTGCTATTGTCATCTTCTTCGTCCTGATGGTAGCGATGGTGGGGCATTTGCATCTCCGTCCCCTTCACCGGCACCGCCGCTGCCGCCGTTGACTTCTCTTGAGGTGCGTAGCCATCTGTCGCTTTCTGAGAGCCGAGCAGCGACGGGGGTGCGGAGGCGGCGCCAGCGGTGCGCCCTTCACTATCGGATACCGCCGCGGCCGATGCGCTCACCGCCTTGGTGCTCGGCACCACACCACCCGACGCCGTCTTCTCCTCGAAGCCGTCGATGCGCTTCCGCATCCGCTGCTGCAGCCGCTGACGCGGTGGGGGCAGTAGCCCCAGCGAGGGCTGCGACTTCGTCTTTGCAAGCGGTTTCAACAGCTGCGGGTGCTGGGCGGTCGCCGCGCTGCGTGCCGCGTGCCCAAGTCCGGTGGTGGCCGTGTTGGTGGGCGAGCGCGGGGAGTCGGGGGGTTGTGTCGAGTTTGAGAAGGAGGTGTAGGGCAGCGTCCGTGCGAAAGGGGAGGTGCATATGCTGGGCACCCCGGCCGTGTGCGTCGCTTCGGACCGCCGCGTGACCGACGAGGTGTCAGAGAGCAGTGTCCCCTCATTGTACAAAGAGGTGGCGAGGTGCGAGGACGCCGACGCGGAGGAGGCGGTGTAGGACTCGTAGGAGCCGTCCGAGGAGTTAGAGCGGGAGCGTCGACAGGAGACGATGGCAGAGGAAAGCGGGGAGCCAGAGAGGTGGCTGGTGTCCGTCTGCAGCGGCGTATCCATGGACGCCTCATTCACGGAAGGGGGTGGCTGCGATGCCGTAGGCGACGCCGTGGGCATCCCGTGCTCCTGCGATGACAGAAATGGCGCCGCCACGGTATTTCTGTTGGCAGCAGCAACGTTGTCCTTGACGCTTGCCTCAGGCGACGCTGTCTGACGGGGCAGGGGCGTCGGAAAGACAGAGGCGAAGGCGGGGGGAAACACACCGCTGCTGCTGCTGCGGGCGTGAGCCCTGTCGCTTGCAGCAAGGCTGTCATGCGAGTCCCCGGGCGGCGGCACAGCAGTGTGAGTGGGAGAGTCTACCTCAGCCTGATTCAGCGCAGGCGTCTCCCATCGTGACGATCCAGCAAGAGAGGGCGTCCGAGCACCCGAGGTATGGTGATGGTGATCTGTGGGTCCGGTCGCCGTCTTGTCGACGCGACCACTGCCAAACGAGTCAGGAGGACTCTCAGTTGCTGCCGCGTCGTCGTCAGATGTGTGCTCGACGGCAGCTTCGGCTGCCGCCGCCGTGGCGCCCGCCTCACAAGGAGGGGCACATGCGTCGGTCGAATGCTCGTGCTCCGAGGGCGGCTTGGGTGTGGACTTCGAAGAAGACGAGGAGGAGGACCTCGAAGACGACGAGGACCCGAGCAGAAATGCGTCGTTCTGGCGATAGTAGTTCAGATAAAGGTCATCTTCGCCACCGTCAGCATTCTCCGCTGCGCTATGGTTGCCAGTCTCCTCTTGCTGATCACGGAAATGGGAAAGGTCTGTAGACGCCGGTGACCGAAATGGAGTGGATTGACTCTGTCCTGCACGCTCTAAGTGATGGGAGAGAAATGGCCGGTGCGCTGACGAGGTAGCAGCGGTTTCAGCGGCCTCCTCCAGGCTTGACGCGACCGTGCTAGACGAAGATGAGGCGCTCATGAAGCAGCTGCCCTACGGGTGAATGCCTCTCTCCTTTCGTGGTGGATTGGTTGCTCTTCGCTTCACAGAAAGAGACTCGTATTTACTGGAGAAGGCAGAAGACCCGAGTGCCCAAGGGGAAAGTGTCTTTGTGTAGGGTTGTCTCTCCCAGTGAGACAGACGGATGGAGTCAAACGCCGCGCAACGAGGTTGGAATGAAGACGCACTGTCGAAAACACAAAAAAGAAGGTTGAAGGAAAAAAAAGAAGATGTGAACGGGTGAGGGTTGTATGATGGATTGCAAACGAACACAGCGTATGCATGCGCGATGAATGCACAGGTGGTGTGTGTTCAGGAGGTTTGAAGAGCACAGATTTTTAGTTGGAGCAAAAGGGGAGAAGCGGTTGAAAGGGAAAAATATCCACACGTACTCGATGGTGTATGCTATTTGGCGTTTCCGAACGTCTTTCCTTCTTAAACAAGAGGTGTTTCCGCTGTCGGATGATAGCGAGGATAGCAAGGTAAAAGAACGAGTAGAAAGAATGTAGAGAAGAGAGTTCGTATTGGGGTATCATTCGGTCTTCACACTCTATCGCTCCATCGACTGTGTTGGATAGATTCATTTTTTTCTTTCTTGGTCATCACAGAGTAATGCACAGCTCCTTACATTGAATTTTCCTTAGGTCTGTGTTCATTGGACGGTACGCTGCATTTGTTTGCATTCCCACAGCGATGCGCGTGGATGGGTGAGGAAGGCACCTACGAGTCGTCTAAAGGTGAAGAAAACGTTGATAAAACAAAATATATGTAAACAAATGTCTAGCTCGTCAAGAGAAGACTGGGACGCAACACGCAGACAGCCACAATGAACGTGTCGACACGGTAGGGCTACACAAGCAAAGGGCCTTCGGCTGCGCTTGTCGCGCACGCAATCAACAGCTCTGTCAACATCGATGTTTGATGAGTCGGCTCGTCTGCTCGTTCACCTCGCTCTGCACGACCATCTTTGAAGTCATGAGGGTTCCTTGTGGAGGTGCTCCCCCGTGCCGCATCATCTGGTGCGCCACCTCGCAAGGAACGCACCCATGCTTGTAATGCATTGGCGAGAACCCCTTCGTCTGCTCGTCGCAGCGGTCCTGCGTCTTCGTCTACCGTCACAGGGTTTCGAAAGGACACGGTGCGTGTGCTGCCGGAACCCTCCCCCTTTCCTGGTGGGCGTGCATCGCGTGCCTGTTGTTGATGATGCTGCCGGAGGGTCAGCGTCAAGTAGGAGGTGAGGACGTCTGTCAGTTCCGATAACTGACGCGCGGTCCACGGCACATATTTCTGGGCAGGAGGAGGGAGGGGTGGCGGGGTTGCGATGCCACGTGCGTCAGTGCCGGCGGAGCCTCTGGAGAATGGGGAAGGAGAGAGACCGAACGACTGACGACTCACCGTACCCTGCGAGTGAGCCTCATCGTCTGTCCTATTATGGTGGTGGACCACTTGTGTGGCGCCACCGCTGCTGTTGCTGGCACACCGTGGTGGTACTGCCGCCGCTCCCGTTACACTTGGCTTAACGGAAAGGGTGGCAAGGTCGGCGTAGCCGCCCGCACAGCCCAGCAGCTCTCGTGCAATGGCGTCGCACTCCGCTTGAATTTCCCGTCGTGGTGTCTCGAGGACAAGCTCGTCTGCGAGACACGTCGTTTCCTCGGCGACGGAGGCGTCAGTGTTGCGATGCTCTGTCGTCTGCTCTGACGCACCTTGTGGTGTGGTGACAGCTGGAAGCCATGCCGCCCAGAGTTCGGGCAAGGTGCGAATGAATGCCGTGATGTCCGTCGCGATGGCCCGGGCCCCGGACTCCTGCGCGCTCGCCATGATGTGACCTTGGCGGCGTTGTCGTTCGGCCTCCTCAGCCGCAAAGACCTTTTCGCATTCGGCGACGGTGGCGGCTCTCGCGTCTGTGACCCTGTCCTGCCAATGCTTCTGCTGCTGCGCCAGCTTGCCTTCCCATTCCTTGGCGAGGACCTCCGTGTCGCGTGCGTGCTGCGTCGCCCCGTCGCGCAGCTGCTCTTCCAGACGCGCTTTGTCCTGCGTGACACGGGAGAGCTGAGCCCTCGTTGACGTGGCTGAGCGTTTTGCCGTGGCCAGACGCTCCATCGCGTTGCCGATGCAGCCTCGCAGCGTGCGTGCGTCCTTCAGGGCGCGGCTAAACGAGGACGTCAGCGAGGCCTCAGGAGCAGCGCGCGGGGGTTGTCGAGTGTACCCGGCCACCCCATCCGAGACAGACTCCGTTGCTGTCGTGGTGAAGCTCACGTCGCCGTCGCCATCGCCCACGCCGAACACGGCATCCCCGCGACGCTCGTGTGTTCCTGGCGCTGCCGCCATCGCTGTGGAGGAGGCGGAAAGAGAGACAGAGAGGCACTCGTTCTGCGGCTCCCCGTCAATGGATACCTCTGTCGCCAAGAAACCCTCTCCGCCTTCTTTGCTGATGCTCGCGTCACGATGGCCGCGAAGTGGCTGCCTTCTCGGCTCCGCGCGGGCGGTGCGCGCGGAGTGACTGTTCGGATCCACAGAGCGCAAGGACGGCGGCACCATGGCGACGAGGTCCTGCAGGGCCCGGCAGAGGACCTGCTCTCGCTCCTGAACAGCCCTGAGGCGCTGTTGCTGCTGCTGTTGGTGTGCGCGCAGGCGCGTGCATGCTGCCTCCAGCTCTTGCGCCTTGTGCGTGACCTCGAGTTGCGACGACAGGGCCTGGCGGAGTTCCTCCTTTGTTTGGATCAGTGCCGCGCTGGTCTCTTGATGCGCCGCTGCCAGGTGCCGCACCTGGCCGTCCAGCTCTGCCCCACGCTCTTCCGCGAGGGTGCGCGCATGCTCACTCGCCTGCCGCGCGGAGGTTTCCGCCTGCTTCTCCTGCTCCAAACGGGCCATGTCCGCCCGCGCGTTACGCAGCTGCTCGTGCACCTCGTGCAACCGCTCCTTGTGAACATCCGCGACGCTGGTAGCCAGCTGCTGCTGGTCGAGCATCTCACGCCGCACCTGCGCCTGCGCCGCACGGTGCGCGGACAGAGCCTCTGTGAGCTCCTCCTTCGCCTTGTGTGCGGCCGCCTCCGCTGCACGCCGCCGCTGCTCCGAGAGCCCCAGTGCCTGCTCGAGCTTTTCTGTCGAGCGAACACAGCCGTCGACTTGCGACAGCACCGTCTGCTGATGTGCATCCTCGTGACGGATGAACACCTCCAACTGCTGGGCGTGCTCTTCCGCGAGCTGCTGGGCCCGTGACTCGGCAGTGGCGAGCGCCTCTTGCAGCTGCTGTGCTTGGGCGACGGCAGCATCGCGCTGTGCCTGCGCTTGCTGCGTCTCCAAGGTCAGCTCCGACACGCGCTCGGTCAGGAGCTGACAGTCGAAACGCAGGCGCGCGATTTCCTCCTCAGCGCGTGCGTGCACGGTGGCAAGCACGTTGTGCCGCTGATCGCGCGCGTGCAGTTCGCGGCGAAGACTCTCCACGTCGCGCCGCGCCGCCTGCAGCTGCCGCTCCTGCTGTGCAAGAAGCTGTGGGTTGGGCACGGGAATGAAGGAAGTGGCCGACACGGTGGTTTTCTCGCCACGGATGCCTTGGCGTGATTCCTGCTCCTGCTCCTGTTGCTGCTGTAACTGATCCACCAGGCGCTTCTGCACCTCAAGCTCACGCAGCCAGCGACGCTGCATCTGTTGGTTTTCAAACACCATCTCCTGCTCCCGCCGTTTCGCCTCGGCAAGGTCGTCTGCAAGCTTCTGCCGCTCCTGCAAGGTGCCTAGTTGGGCATCGAACTGGTTGCTCAGATCCCCAATCTCACGCTGGAGGCAGGTCAGCTCGAGCTGGTGCCGTCGCTCCTTCTCCTTCACCTCCTGTGCCTTGTCCTTGAGTTCTCGCTGGAGGTGTTCAATGTGTTCCTTGAGAGTGCTGACGTCGTCCCTTTTTTGCTGTAAGAGGTCATCGAGCTGCACCTCCAACTTCTTCACGTGCGAGGAGAGGAGGGCGGCTTCGCGGTCGCGGGCCTCGAGCGCCGCCTCCTTGAGCTCCCACTGCTGCTGCGCCACCGAGAGCTCCTCTCGCAGGAGTTGCAGCTCTTCTTCCTTTCGATTCAACTCGTGTGCCACGGATGAAGACGTCGTCGTGGTCTGTCGCCGTGGTGGAGAAGTGGATAGGTGAGGCGTCAACGAGCTAACACCTCGAACGCTTTCCATGTGTGTGTCTGGTGCAATTGCCGTCGTGCCCGTTGGAGCTGTGGAAGGGGATGCCAAAGGCAACGGCGGTGCGTTACCCCTTGCGGACGCGGCAGACAGCATTTCCACTTGACGTTTGAGATCGGCAATCACAGCATCTTTCCTTTGCATGGACTGAAGGATCTTTGCCGCCATGTCGTCGTCATGAAGGTTGTCGGCCGGTGCAACTGCGTTGCCGCCGGTTTCACTTTCTCCTTCAGCGGCTGCGCTCGGAGAGGAGCGTAATGACGTGCTTGATGTCTTCGAGGATGAGGAAAGGGAGTCTGCCGCGCCATCGTCGCCTTCGCTGCTCTCGCTGCTGAGGATGTTGCTCTGATAACTAACATTCGCAGATCCGTGTGGCGGCACTGTTGGTGGTACTGCCGGTGGCCTTTCCGGACGATGCAACGCTGGGGAGGGGAGGGGCAGCTGCGAATAGCTGTCAGGCAGTCTGCGCAGCGCCGCGGAGGCTTCGAGGTACGCCGCAACACTGCCGCTTGCACTGCCTTGACTGGTGGTGCTGTCGACAGAAAGGTTGATCATGTTTGTGTAGCCAGCAGGATTGGTGGTGGTGGCAGAGCTTGTCGGACGTTGCCTTCGTCCGCTATCGTGATCGTGCGTGGCGTGCGCAGTGACGGCCTTCAGTCGTGCCTGCTGCAAGGACGACTGCAGGTCCAGGCGAGGCGCCTGCTGGATGCTATTCGACGCCATGAAGGACGCTTCCGTTCTTCTCCCCCTCTAGTGGGGATGCTGTGTGCACACAGAACGCGTGCACCCTGTGCTCGTAGAGTAGATGAGCGGAGGGGGAAAAAAAGGAGAAACAGACGAGATCTATTCCGGTGCCTAAATGAAAAGCTTCAGTGAAAAAAAAAAAGACTCTATTTGATGATAACGTGGAAGTACAGTTGGCAGGTCACTGCGACAGGGATGTCTCCGCAGGAAGAGAGTGTAGCAAAGGAAAAAAGAAAGAAGCAGAACAGAGAGCGCTTCCGCTGAGACATTGCACATCGTGTTTGCAACACCACGCGACGAGAAAGAAAACAAAATATATGTATGCAGAAAAGAGATGAAAGCATGGAAACTTGGATCCTGCATCATTGCTTTGATTCTACATTCTCCTTTGTCTCAGTGAGTACCACAAAGGGCACTGAGAGGCAGATTCACGCTTTATCCCCTGAGTGCATGCGTGGTGCCACACGTGCTGCGATGGAAAGGGAGGTGAGAGCTCTAGGGCCGCGAGGCAATTTTTTTTTTTTTTTTGCGTGTGTGAGAAGTGGCCATGCGCTCGCGCGAATCTGTACAGGTACGTGGCCCGTCACACATATCACCACTTCACTCACAGCCCTCTCTCCCCATTCTTCCTGTGACATGTTTCTTGAGTTTTCTTTTACAGAAGTTTTGTTTTTGCTTAAAGATGTCCTGAGCGCCCTTGTTTTTCCTTCTAGCGCTCTCATTGTATGCTTCTCATCGAATCAAAGCTCCACCGTAGGAAATCGGATTCTGTTTGGTCGTCGCATAGGGACAAAGACGGAGAAAAGAAACAAAGAGAGATGTGGAAAGGAAGGTAGTCTGTGTACGGGTGCGTGCTTTAGCAGCTGTGAGAACAAAAACTTTGATTTTACTTGATTTTCCTTTTCCCGGCAGAAAAAAAGGAATTATTTTTTCTTCTGCCGAATGTTAAACTTGTCGATGGATAAAGAGAGTGGAAGGGAGAGAGAAAGAGAACGAGAAAGAGGAAGAGGGGAAGAATAGGAAAAAAAAAGTAACGCAAATTTCATTAAAAATGCAAGAAGAAGAAGAAGAGTGGAAAAAATGTTTGTGAGATGAGCTCCCATTGCAGCATTCGTAGAGTCGACGCGTAGGTGGTGCTACGGTGAGTGCATTCACGTAAGTGGAAATACACACGCGCTGTGATTCGTGTCACTGCTAGTTGAAAGCAGAAAGAAGTGGATGCAGATAGTAGCCATAAACCGAGCGGAAGTACAAATGCTGACGAGGTGCACAAGCTACAAAAACATCAAAAGTAAAAAAAAAAAAGATAGAAGAGAAAGAAGGAAACTAGAAGAAATAAAAAAACGACGTCAAGGGAAGCGAATAACGTCCTCTCTCTCTCTCCCTGTGTCTCTCTTCTCTATCTTCATGCTCTCCTCTTTCAATAGTTCAAACATCTTTACGTATAGTAACGATATCAAGGAAATGATAAAGAGAAAGAGAAGGAGACAGAGGGAGAGAGAAGGAGAGATCCGTACCAGGCATTGATGTGCTTGAACCACAAATATTTTCCTTCATGAACCTTTCCTTTTTAGTTTTTTCTTTTCTTCCTCTACAGTTTCACGTTTGTTGGTTTCAAAGGAAAAGTGAGCTGGAGTGCGGGAGGAGATGGAGGAGGAAGACCAAAACCCGCCGGCAGCTATGGCGGAGAGAGCGTCCGGAAAAACAAGCAAAAATAATAATTGTGAAACGTCAAAGGAAGAAAAGAAAAAAAAAGAAAAAGATCAAAGAAAAGAGAAAAAAAAGTGAAACCCTCTCGTAAAAGGGGCACACGCCTGGGAAGTCCCCACAACCCTTTTGGTTTTTCGTGCCCGTGTTACTCTTCTTGCGGCTGTGACTTGCACCAGACAAGAACTAGAAGCGGAGTGGGGACCCTCATTCGCTTTTTTAAAAAAACAAACTTACGGGTGTTATTGCTGGTGAAGAAGAAGAAGAAAACAAAGAATCATGGAGAATCAAAAAAAAAAAGGAAAAAAGTGCTGGGTTAGGAGAAAAAAATGGAAAGCGAGCGAACCAGAGTCATGAAGAAAGATATATATTTAGAGAAAAATAAAAGAGAGACGGTGGTATGAAGAAATGAGGCGTGGGCGAATGGAACGGAATGTAAATCCCGTGAGAGAATCTGCGCAGGCGCACGATTTTTTTTTTCATTCGCCACCCTTTTTTTTTTGTTTTTGTTATGCTCCCTGCGTGGGGAAAAATGCTGTAGAACGTGTCGTGGTGTGTGTCGTGTACGTGTGCGCGGATGTAGTTGCCTTTCTTCTCCTTCATCTCCTTCGCTGTAAGGTGTGATGGTGGCTGAGTGCCCAGTGAACGTTCCCTTCATCGCCCCTTCTTACTTTCTGTTACCTCGCACCACTGTCCCTCCACAAGTCACTCTTGGGAAAAGACAAGAGAGAGAGAGGGAGGATGAGAGAAAGGTTGAATGGGGACGTTTCCTTCCGGAGCTGCTGTTACAACAGGTACGAAATGAAAACATTTTCATTTTAAAAAAGAAAAATGAGATGAATAGGATACGCTCAGAAAGGCGAAAATCAGCAGCAGAGATGAGAATTGCGTTTCGCGGCGTAGGGAGAAGAAGAGACGCAGCGCAGCGAAGACAATAACAACACACAATGAGCGCATGAGTGGTTCATCTGCGAGGAGTGCGAGCTTCAAAGAACCATTTGGGAAAGCGAACGATCGAATCGTCGTGTCTTACGGGAACACGAAACATGGAATCAGTAGAAAAGATTAGATGTTCTCTCTTTTCTTGTGTAATACAGCGAAAAGGGAAGCGAAAAGATGCTGGGAAACACGCACAAATATTTCCTTCTTGGGAAACAAACGCCAACGAGGGATGAAGCTTATCGTCACGGGAGTGGGAAAGAGAAAGAAAGAGAGAGACCTCTCTTCTCCCTCCTATCCCCTCTTTTTTTTTTTAATCTTTACCGTAATGCATTCTGAAACGAAGGATTCCTTTTCGTGCGTCGCACTCCCCTGATCTCGTGATTGCCTTTCGGCGTAGATGAGGGAGCGTATGTGTGCGTGAGTGACTCTACAGATGGTCATGAAAAGACATGTAGCGGTGCACATGCACACACACACACATACACACAGAGAGAGAGAGAGGGTTGGGGAGCCGTCTGCTCCGTTGCGAAAGCTTTTTTTTTGCCGCAAAATTATTTTTCTTGCATACGTAGCGGAGCGTATCGCTGCCGCTATACACCGGAGGGAAGTCGTGCGTACCTGTGACAAACGGGCACGTGATTTATTCTTATCGCGTCATGTCCTCCTCCCCACAACAAAAACCAACAACCAACAATCGTAAAATTGAAATAACATAGGTAATCCATCGGATACCGTGGAATGCTAAGAAGAAGTCCAGCATGAGGAAGAAAGACGGCATGCATATGGGTGCACACACACGCGCACACACACAAAGAGTAGGAACACAAAAGAAAAAGACAGAGAAAGTGGTAGACACGGGAAGCTGAGAGAAGAATATTACTATTATTTTTTCTTTCCGCCTCCTTCTATGTTCAAAGATGTGTGTACGACGTCTTCTTTAATTCTGTTGTGTGTAAGTTTGTGTGTGTGTGCTCATGTGCCTGTCTACTTCGCGTGTGCTGCGCTTCATATTGGTACGAGACGCTCTTTTACCGTTCTCACCTCGTACCGTGGTTCTTTGCCTTGGTTCCCTCTCCCAGCCACTCGATCCATGAGAATTCATCCTGTCCGTTACCCTTCCCAACGTCCGTTTCCATGTCTTTCTCGACGTACGAAGTGGTGGAGGGGTAGCATATTCAAGGATACTCCAAGAGAGCGAGGGAGGAGGAGGGAAGCACCACAGGAGGAGGAGGAGAAAGAGAAGGAGAAAGAAGAATAAGAAAATGAGTCAAAATATAGAAATAAAAAAGAGAAAAAAAAGAGGTTTATGTATGGGATAGGGCAACGTCTGATTACCGACGGAGTTGTGAGGGGAGAGCGAGGGGAGGGACAAGAGAGCGACGAGAAAAAAAAAAAAAAGAATGGAGCATTGCAAACAGCGAGGGAGAAATACATGCTGCTTGGGGCTTCTCGAGAGAGATCCCCGTCCACACAAACGCACAAACACAGTGGACGCAACATACCCCACAGGCACCTTACGATAGCAACGACACACTCTTGCAGCGACGAAGCTTGTTGATTTGTAAAATAAAAAAGTGAGTTGAAGTTTCAGCCATAACTCGTGTATTTTGGCTGTTTTTATTCTTCCAAGCGGCCGCGTAGCAAGAGCGAGTGAATCACATTCCTGTTCTTCTTTCAAAAAAAAAAACAAGAATGCTTCTCTCCATCGTTGTGTAAGTGCCTTTTTTCATTTCTAATCGCAAATTTTGTCCGCTCCCTTCGTTTTCGTTGGAAAATAGAAAATAATGTCATCCTATCGGCTCACAGGAACGTTGTCTCATCCGTAGCAACCACAGAAAGGAGGAAGAGACCCAACGGGGGGTAAAAATTATCAGGGAAGCAACTGAAAAAAAAAAGAAAAAAAGGAAGTTGTGTCGTCAGAGAACAAAATGCTAGAGAAACTCCTTCAGTGAGCGAGTGGGTTCGGTGAAGTCGTGCTGGCTCGCTGAACCTGTCCGTTGAACCCTACGAACGATAGCCCATTTCTTGGATGTTTCCTTTTTTTTCTTTTTTTTTTGAAAACAAGCAGTCACAATGGTGATCTTGTCTCTCCCTAAAGAACGTTCCTTTTTCTTTTTCTTCAAATGTCCACAGAACAGACCCATTCACGGCGACGCGTGAGAAAGCCGTTGAAGGCGCAACCGGCCGCCGTGGTGTAACTCCCCATGTCCGGTGCCAGCAGCCAGTCCCCGACACGCATCTCGGGAAACAGCTTCTTCTTGAGGATGCAGTCCATGGAGTCGCAGGTGGGACCGTAAATCGTGGTGAGACGCAGCGGTCGCGGAGGTTGTTGGCGGCGGCGGGCAAGAACCCCGCGCTGCACGGCATCCTCGTCGACGCAGACATGCACGCCGTCCGCCTCGCTCGCTCCTGTGGAGAAGACAGCGGAGCGCCCGGGTTGCGGACTGACGGGTGAAGTCGCACCGTAGGTCTGTGACACAACCGTTGTCGTGGTGGTGGTAGCCATCGTCGTCGCCACTGCCGTCGTTGCCGTGGTCGTGGGTGCCTCGCGCACGTTGGCATCGGCGCCGTCGTCGTCGTGCAGGAGCAGCAGCGTCGGGGACGCGTGGTCAAAGATGATGCAGTTGAAGCTGCCGTAGAGGCCGTCATTGACGTAGTACTGGTGCTCCACCTCCTCTTCAAGGTCCACGCCAAAGCACGCGGCCTCATCCTCCTCGTCCGCGGTGTCCTCTGGCTGCACATGCTGCTGCTGCTGCTGCTGTTGGCGCACGGCCTTCTTGAGCTTCGCGAGCTCGCGCAGGTCGCGGCGGCACAGCTCGCGCTCGTGATCAGACAGACGCAGCGTGCGGGAGGCGAAGACGTTCATGACGAGGGCGTGCGTCGCTGCCGTGAAGTAGCGGCCGGGCTCGGCGATGATCGTGGTGTCCTCGGACGGGAACAGCTCTTCGAGGACGGGCCGCAGCTCAGAGGCAATTTCTTCAAAGCTGACACCACCACTCAGCAGACGCTCCTCGGCGGTCGGGGTGACACCGGGGTAGCCACCGCCGATGTCCAGGATCGTGCAGTTGAAGCCCTTCCGGCTGGCCATCTGAAACACCTTGTGGGCGTCGCGGACGGCGCTGGTGTAGGCCGACGCATCGCCGTTGCCGCTGCCCACGTGGAAAGACACCCCATAGATCTCCACGTTGAGGCACCGCGCCGCATCGAGGAGCCCCTCCACGTCCTCCAGCGGCGCGCCGAACTTGACAGAGAACTGGCAGACCGCCTTGGCGTCGTTGGTCTTGATGCGCAAGATGGCCTTGGCGTTGGGCATGTACGTTGCTATCTTTTGCAGTTCGCGGACGCTGTCGAAGGTGACGTAGTTGACCCCGCACGCGGCGGCCGCCTTGAGGTCTCCGGGCTGCTTGCATGGGTTCGCGAAGATGATGTCATCAGGGCTTTCCACCAGCGAGCCGGGGCCCTTCTTCCCACCCTGAAGGATGAGGTCAATCTCGGCCTTGGAGGCGCAGTCGAAGCCGGCCCCGCACGCCGCCAGCACCTCAATGATGGCCGGGTTCGGGTTGCACTTGACGGCGAAGTGGGGACGCACCATGGGCAGACAGTGACGCCACAGCGCCATCTGCTCCACCACACGGCCCAGGTCAATAATATAGAAGGGGTCCTCGGGCTCGCCAAGCTTGCCTTCGCCGGTCTCCGCGGCGTGCTGGGCAATGTAGTGATGCGCGAGGCGACGCCAGTACTGCTCGCGGCTCTCGGGCACCACCACCTCGTTCTCCACCGCATTCGCAGGCAGGGCCGTGTGCTCATCCGCGGGGAAGATGAGGCGGCTGGGGGGCTGGTGAACGGCCTTCCATTCGGTTCCGACAAGGTCCTCGACGTGGCGCACCGTCGAGCGGTGTTCGGGATCCTGGTTGGCGTCGTAGAGGGCGCTGCGAAGGGCCTCGAGGCGTTCCTCTGCCGTACGATGCCCATAAATGGGGTAGCCGGAGAGCGTCTGGCCATTCAGCTGCGCACTGCCGTCAAGAAGAAACTCGCGGACAAGGGCTTGCTTGGCCGCCACAGCGTGCGACCCACCAACCTCCTCCACCTTGCTGTAGATGTTCAAGACATCGGCGGCGGCGGTGTTAGGAGTGTCAGCGGCGGCGGCCGTGGAGATGGCATCGTCGGCAACGCCAGGCCCGTCCACAGAAGGAATCGCGATGTCATCCTGCAAGGAGGCCAGGTGGCGACACGTTTTGTTCTCGTTGGCCTCCTCCGTGTGGAGCGACTCGTGGTGTCGGCAGTGGTTGGTATCGTGGGAGAGGATGACGTCAGTGTTGTCTTGCGGCTGTGGCTCGTGCTGCTGCTGCTGCTGCTGCTGCTTCTGGCGCCTGTGGGTGGTGGCGAGGGTGTCGTGGCGGGGGTACAGCGGGGAGAGCAGCGCGGCCTTCATGGCGGTCAGCTGCGCCTCGTGGGCTTCCTGTTCATGGCGCTCCCAGGCAGTCAGAGGAAAGTTCATCTGCGGCTGCATCGGACCCTCGGTGATGTCGGCGTCGGTGTGAGCGGTGCCGCGGCGAGGGGGAAACGCCGTGGGAAGAGGCGCTTGTTTCGTATACTGCTTGTCAGCATAACGGCTTACGTTGCAGAGCTCATCATGTCCCATCGCGTTCGTGCGCGGGGTGTTGTTGGGCGGGAGATGGTGGAAGTAGTAAGGGTTGATGGTAGCGGAAGCGGTGCTGGCAAGGTGAGGCTTTGTCTTGTTGATGTCTTCTTGACTTTTTTTTGGTGTATGGGCAAGACCTTGATCCAATGGAGAATCTGTCGGTTCAAGAGAAGAAGAAGATGAGGTAGACTGGTATAAAACGGAAAGATAGAGAAGTGGGAACTCGGGGAGAACTCAGCGAAAGAAAAGGGGGAAACCCAAAAAAGGGAAGTAGTGGTTCTGATGATCAGGTTAAGAGAAAGCGTGCTTTGGAAAAAAAAAGAAGGAGAAAGAGAGTTAAGAGACAGAGAAGAGGTTAGAGAGCGTGTGCCTATACAGTTTTGTAAAATGTGTAGAGTATTTGAAAGCCAAGAAGCGAGGAGAAGAAAAGTGAAAATAAAAGAAATAGGAGAGGCAACCGCATTAGTGAAACTTCTACATGCAGTATCCGTAAAACATGAGGATGAACGTTGCTGATATTACAACGAACACTGGTAAAGGACTGCCCTTGCGCCGATCCATTCAGAACGCGTGTGATTAGTGCTTGGTCTATCGTTATCTGGAATTGGTTTCTTTTCTTTCCTCTTGTTTTTTTTTTGTGGCTTTGTTGATAAAAGCCTTACTGGCGCTAATGGTTCCCGAGCGTCTTCCCGGACCAGTCTCTGTCGCTCCATACCATCCTCAGCGACACTGCCAACTTGTTGGTCTCCCCGCCCTCCCGATAGCTACCCCACGCCCCACTGGTTGTTCCACAAGCTGTCTGCATTCCCATCCACGTCGCCGGCCCTTCAAGCGGCCTCCACAGGTGTCTGTGGGACGGTCTCATTCAGGAGCTTGAAGACATGCCGATAGCAGCTCAGCAAGTCACTCTTTTTCGAGCGCTTGGCCTCAAACGCTGTCGTCGCGTGACCGCTGTGGAGCTCTGGGATGGCATCCCCAAAGAGGTACGACACCGTCGGACGGCGCGACGGCAGCAGCGACAGCAGCACCGTTTCATTGTCCACGCCAGCCTCTAGCAGGTCCGCGGCCACGCGAAAGCACGCATCACTCCCCGTCTTTCCTGCTTCACGGCCCCGTCGGATTATGTCTAGGAGATCGCGCGGGGTCTGGTAGACAGAGTGGCGGCACTTGGCACTGCCGCAGCGACACAGGAGCAGCGTGCGCCCCTTCACTGCATTCTCGTGCGCAAACATGGGCGCCAGGCGCAGACCGTAATCGAGCGTGAGCTCCTCACCGGCTTGGACGTCGCGGGTCAAGAAGAAACAGTTGGCGTCCGCAAAGTTCGCCCAGTGTGCCATGCGCTCTCGTAGCAGCGGACTCCCCGATGCTTCTGCCGCTGGCCAGAAGAGGGGTGACAGCCCGCAGCAGACATTCGCCTCACAGCTGTGGTTGAAGAAGTGGTGCGGTAACGGCTGCAGGACGAGCTCGAGCAGCGTCCCGGTCGGGTGGGTGTAGTGCATGGTGTCGGGCAGCTGTTGATGCGTGTCGGCGAGGAGCCTGAGAAAGGACGGGGCGGCCATGATGGCGCGGCGTGGCTCGCGCAGCAGGCAGGTGCCTTTGGGAAGGGCGTTGGCGGTGAAGAGGCCGCGGCTGTGGATCCCACTTCGGCCCACATAGAGGCAGTCTAACGCCTGGTGCTGCAGTAAGCCGCGGTACAGGCGCGGTGCGGCACCATCACGGCAAGGTACCGTTGTGACATGCGTCGAGGAGGACACGTCCCTGGTGCTCTGGAGGCGATGCTGCAGCAGTGCAGCCTCTGCGAACCGACCGCTCTCCAGGAGCTGCTTCACCAACACGATATTTTCATCTTCCGTCTCCGCAGTAGTGTCCCCTTCACTCGCACTGAGTGTATGCTTCGTTCCCCGTGACGGGGACGAAGTGTCTGTCGCCGCGATGGCGTCAATGGAGGCGGTTGCGTAGACAGGGGAGCCGAAGGCGGCGACATTGAGCGGAGGGGAGGTGGCGTGGCGAACGAAGAAGTCAACGCTCCCGTGCAGGTACGCCGTGTACGCACGAACATCTGCCCATCGCGCCATTGCCTGGCCCACGCCTCCCCGCGTCTGATACAGGTTCAGCTCCGTCAGCAGCTTCCGACGCGCGATACGGGCACTCAAAGTTTGGGTGCTGCGCGGTGTGAGGTACGGCGATGCGCCTGTGGGCAGCGGGGCGGTTGGCGTCCCCGACATGGTGGCATCAATGTCCTGTGATGCGTGCGATGTTGACGCAAGGTCCTGTGCTCTCCGCTGGGCTATTTCTTCCTGGATGACCTTGTCGTAATCAGCGTAGTTCAGCCTCCGTGAGCGACGCTTAGGGGCGGCGGAAGGGTCTGTGTTCCCGGCCTCTGGTGCTTCCGTTTGTGAAGCCGCGCTGTCGCGTGCGCTGGAGTGAAGGCGGCGCGTGATGCTGAGGATAGCGGTGCGGCCCCGGAAAGCACACGGGCGACGTCGCATCGTAAGCTCGTCGCACACACAAACAGCGCCACGCTTGAGCATATTTTTTTTTTTTTTTTTGGTTAAATGAATTTTTCAACAGTGCTCTTATTTTTCCTGCTGCTGCCCTGAAGGCTCCACAAGGCGATGTGCCTGATGGTGGCGGTTCTTTCTTTCTTTCCTCAGATCTCTCTTACACACAACGGCGCAGACAAAGTGCTCGCAATGGGCGCTTGCGCAGGTGAGCAAGATGGCCACGTTTAAGTAGGGAATGAGAAGAGAATGAAGTGAGTGCCGAGTGGGTCAACATGGGAAGGGAGGGGAAGTTGTAAGGGGGCAACTGCGATATGTCTCGCGGCTCAGTTCGATTCATTACATAAGCATTTACATGTGCCCCCTTGGTGTCCAGCAGATAGTCGATACTCCAACTCGTGCTTTTTTTTTCCTTTCTTTCTTTGTTATGCATAACGCGAGTAGAGGGAGGGCATCGTCTGTGAAGAAGTTTTATTTTATCGTCACCAACAGCAGCATCAAAACCATGCCAAATGCCACCCCAACAAGGACCCGAGAACGCAGGTCAGAACTTCAGGGCGGTTCCTCTTCCTGGTCCAACCGTGTCTGCTTCGCCCGTCCAAGAAGAAACGCCGTGCTCCATCTTCAGGCCCTGGCGCCCACCAAGCCCATGCTCCTGCAGAGACCGACGCAGCGCGCGAGCAAAGCCTGGCGCGGGCAGTCGGGACGGCAGGATAGGTGGCACGGTGAAGCGCGTCTCCACTGTAAGGGAGAAAGGCGCTGAATGGGTTGCCTTATCGGCACCGGGTGACGCGTACAGTCCCACGAGGGCGACAGGGGGAGCCGCGAAGGTGCACCCAACGTCCCGCAGCACGTCGTGGAGGGTCTCGCGCTGCGTCGCTTGGGCAATGTGACGCCGATAATCCAAAAAGGCGCAAATCTGCTGCACTGCCCACGTGCCTTCACCCATGCACGATACCGCCGTGCCAGACGCCGTGGGCAAGCCGCCGCGTGACACCGACGGCGCAGCAGCACTCATCTTGGCGACGAGACGCTCCATAAAGTCTGCGTACGCTACCATGTTGCGGTGCGCCGAGACGTACTCGTGCAGGACGAGTAAAATTGCGGCAGCCACCGTTTCGTGAGACGCGTCAGATGTTTGTCGCGCCGGTGGGGATGGTCCTGTCACCACCGCTGCTGGAAGAGGAGGAGGGGCACAGGGGCCAACGTCGACGAGGCCCTCCGGGCACTCTGCGCACGCCGCGCACCAGTGCAGGCCTTCATAGACGCCATCGTCCGGCTGCTCCTTTCCTGCCGTGTCCGCCTTGACGTGGCCGAGGGGAAACACAACGCCGGGCCATCCACGTCCCTTTGCCACCCACTCCAGCAGCGTCAGAAAGCGCGTGATGGGCAGCGGCGCGGGCAGCCGCCACACGCCGCAGCCACAGAGCATGAGGCCGTGCACATGCGTGTGCCGCTCGTTAAAGAGAAAGGCTGTCGGGTACTGCTGCGTGGAGCCGCACGCGTAGCCAGCAAGGATGAATAGAGCGGTGGACAGGCCACCGGTGCCGTCTGAATCAGAGCGAGGACTGGTGCTTCCCTGCGGTTGTAGTGCTGCTGTCGTTGTCGTGGTGGTGTGGGCAGCTGGGGAAAGGTTCAGGACCCACACGTGCTGGGCGGTGAGAGGTCCGGTCGCACTTCGCACGGCACCATTCGCGGCGTAGCGGTGATAAAAGACATCGTCCAGGCTGGCCAGCGGGTCCTCTTCATCTCGCCATGGATTCCCTCCGAGATTCTCCCTCGTTGTCTGTTCCGACGGGGGGAGGATGGTGTGCTGGGTTGGAGTGGATAGGAGGCCTCCCGCAATGGCCAGGGGCGGGTTGGCGCCATCCGCAGCGTGCCACTGCAGAGCATTCAGAAAAGACAAGGGGTGCGTCCGGCACGCGCGGTCTTCCATGGGTAGCACGGGCAGGCCGTCTCCCGGCGTCTTGAAGGAACCTGTGCGGCCGCCATCAGCGCCGTGCAACGCCAGCGAGGCCAGCTGGTCCACCACAGGACGACCCGTGCGTGCACCTGCTAGTGCTGTTGTGGTTGCGGTCGTCGCTGCGGCTTCTCCGCGCAAGGCTAGCCAGTCATCCCGGTGGAGCCGGTGACGGACAGCGAAGAGTAGGTGTGAGAGGTGTGCAGTGCCCTGGCAGTGCCGCGTCATGGCCTCCTTTCCCACAAGAAGGCATTGGCACACGTCACAGTACATTACAGGAGGCTCACCTGCTCGCTGCGCAGAGGACGTTGCCTCTGTGTAGTTTGCGTGACGGCTCATCCATAGCGCTGCCAGAGAGGGGAGTCGCACGTGCCAGTAGACCCCGCCCGTGATGTTGATGGGCGACAGCACACTGAGCAGCATGGACTGATGCGATACAGCCGCTGGTGCGCTCGTGGTGGGGGAGAGCGTTGGTGTCAGGCGCAGCGACGTGGTGGTAGGCGCGGATGATGGGACGCTAGGGGTGTCCTCGTTGCGACCTCCTGACAAGGCAACATCGGAGGCGGCAGGTAACGGAGGCGTCGCTGGCAGCAAGTGTGCGAGCCCGAGGGATGCGACGTCGCGCCGAGACAGGCGATTCACCACCCCATTCCGCTCCGCCCAGGTGATCCATTCAGTCTCCACCTGTGGCGTCAGCGTCGCCGCCGTCATGTCTCGGCCCACGGCAGGTCGTTGCGGCGACGGTTGGATCTCTGCGGTCTCTGGTGGGACCATCGGCTTCTCAGCTACTTTTCCTTTCTGCATCGGCGCATCACTGTCTTCGACGCCGTTTGCAGGGGAATTGCTCTCATGTGATGTAGGGACATCGACCGAGATACGCTGCAGAGCAGACTGCGCTGCCATCAGCAGACTCACGCCAAAGGGAGCCAGTCGCACGAGCGGGTTCCCATCGCTGAACCACGCGGAGAAGGGTGTCGTGGAGGCTTCCCCGTTGGCCAGGGCCTCGCTGGCATGGGGGTTGGTACGGTGATCGCTGCCCTCACGCTCGTACAGCAGCACCTCTGGTCGCAAGCGTCCGCTACTGTCCCGTGACCCGTTCCTCTGTTTTTCCGCTTGCTCAGCGGATTCTTCACTTCTCTGCTGTGCAGTGGCGGCGGTGGTGGTGGATGAAGCGGGCATGAGTCCGTGAAACCCCATACTCGCGAAGCGAGCCGCTGCCGTCAGCCTGCCCGATGAGAAGAGCTCCAGCTGCAGCAAGCCAGTGCCCACCAAGAACGGACTCAAGGCTTGTTGAACGAGCGATGGGGTCAGGCTCGCTTGGGCAGCGGCACGTTCCACGAAGGATTTGTCCGTGCCTTGCGCGCTGCCTTCGTCGGGATCGGCCCCTCGGAGCAGCGCGGCGGAACGAGGAGGCGCACGGCAGTCCAGGGCGAACGTGCAGACGTGCTCGGCGTCGTGCTGAAGCGTGTCCCAGTTCCGCAGCAGCCGGCGGTGATGGCGACGGTACCCGCCATCCTCGGCGCGGAGGGTTTGCCGTGCAAAGGCAGCGACAAACGCGGCGCAGAGGCGGTCCTCCAGACGCCCCAGCGTGAAGACCAGCGCGTTCTCCTCTGCGGTTGCTTGAGACAGCACGTGCTGCTGCGCTTGGTGCCGGCTGGCGGCGATGGCAGACGCGGTGGGCTTGCGGGGGGTGGTACCGCCCCGGCGCACGCTTCCGGACAGCTCCAAGGACGCGAGCAATTCCGCCTGCCGTGCGCGGATCGTGCTCTCTACCACGGGGTGTCCGGCGAACAAGGAGACGGCGTGGTTGCTGCCGTTGCTGCTGCCACGCCGCTGCGTCTTGTACGAACTCGGAGAGAGGTAATGGCGGCGAAAGACGCGCTGCACTTCGGCCTCTGCACCAAACCACTGAGGCATCATGCCGCCACGGGAGGAAGCGCCTTGCCGCTGGGCTGCTCGCGCAAGGGCAGCTTGGCGTAAGCGGTGGAGAGAGCGTCGCAGTCGCTGTCGGTATCCAGCAGGCCACGTTGGGTCAAGCAGGAAACTATCCTGGTCGATATCCTGTAAGGGCAAGGAGGGAGACGAAGAAGACACAGACGCAAGCAGGGATCGTGCGGGACGGGTTGCGCTTGGTTCCGCTATGGGCTCCTCTCGTTTTCGCGCCAAGGGGGCACGGAGGAATTTGTGAAAAATGTAGTAGTCGGGGGAGTCCGATTCGTTACTCGAAAGAGCCGCCAATCGCATCGCATCCTCAGGGGTGAGCCGACCTTTCGCCAGGTCCTCGGCGTCCGCTTGGCGTTGCTGTGGTAGTTGTTGTGGTGAGTTTGGTGTCTGCTCTGCCAGCTGCGCCAGAGCGTCCTCTTCGCGGTTCAACAGCTGAATAATGCGCTGGCAACATTGAGCGACGCTCACGTCCACGCTGCGAAGTGCGCTTCGGTTGATGCTGAATTCACTAGAAAATCGGTGTACATCCTCTTGGGTAACACACGTGTACCAGCGGAGGAGCAATGCGTGGAGGGCAAGAGGCTCACTCAGGTGGCGACCAGTCGCAGTACTAGCGGCATCTGTTTCCTTGGTGATGGGTGTGCCATCCGCTTGCTCGTCCGTGCCGCAGTTGGTGGGCACAGGAAAACCCGCAAGCCGCCGCTGTGTCCAGACGTGCTTGTAGTACTGCGCAATCAGCGAGGAGGACAGCATCGCAACGCCACGTTCCATTTCCTTCCCCTGTTGTTGCTGCTGCTGCGGGGTCTTATCCTCCTCCTCAACGCGTGGCGTTGACAGGCGCGGAGAGAGGGTGAGGGCAGGAACCGTCATGGCGCACGCCATCAGCACCGCATCCTCCACGCACGCGAACTGAAACGCGTGGTAGACGAGCAGCGCCTGCTCCACGGGAATGGGCAGCGCCGCGACGACACGGCCTTTGCGCGTGAGCGTGGCGGCGTCGAGGCGGCGGGTGAGGTCCGCGTCGTACAGCCCAGCGGCGGGGACACGGTGCTCGGCCGACGGGGAGGCATCGCTGCTGCTCGGGTCTAGCGAGAGAAGCCCCGCATCGAGCAGCACGCGAAGGGCCGTCTCCATACCAGCGGCATGGGGCGGTGCGGGAAGACACGACAGCACCAAGGAGGTCCTCTCTTCCGGAAAGAGCGCCTTCACCCGCAGCAGCGTCGCACTGGGGCTTTCGTTTAGTCCGGGGAGTCGCAGATGGGGTGGCGTCATCTTCAGAAGTGGCTCCGCCAACACATCTGTAGGTGCCACAGGGGATTCAGTGGATGGCTTCGATGACGCAGATGATGTGGGGGCGTCACGCACCAGCGCCGGTGCCGTTGCTGTCGCGGACGGCAGAAACAGCTGCCGCGGTGCCAGGTGAATGACAACGCCCTCACAGGTACGGCCTGCACGGCCCGCGCGCTGCCGGAGACTGCCGACATTGATCAGCGATGTAAGTCGCGTCATGGTGCCCGTCACGCCATCCGCCACGAAGCGCCGTTCCAGGGCCGAGTCTACGACCACCTTGACGTTAGGGATTGTCAGACTGCTCTCGGCAACGGGCGTAGACAGGACAAGACGCAGGGGGGCACCGCAGCTAGCAGACGCGTCAAGCTGCTCCTGCGGGCTACCCACCGCCGCCGCATGCAGGATGGGCACACTGAAGACTTCGTCACCGAACCGCAGCACCGGCATAGGCTCCCCAGGACTGTTACCCTCCGCTGCCAACAAGCGAGAAGTGTCGGCCTCTCGGTGCGGATGGCTCGTGTGGTTTGGCAGGGAGGCCGGCGTGCACCGCTTCTCAAGGACCTGCAGGAGCAACTGCATTTCACCAAAGCCAGGCAGGAACACGAGCACCGTCAGCGGCGCCGCGCTGTCCGATGACGCGTCGAAGGACGGCGACGATGCCCACCGCAGGCGAACCGCTTCGAGCAGCTGCAAGAGAAACAAGGCCAACGTGCTGGCCTGTGAGAGATGGAAAACCCCGTGCCGGATGCCACGAAGGGAGTAGAAATGCTGCAGCGAGTTGAAGGTTCGCTGGCCTTCGGCCGTCAGCAGCGCAGGAACTGTGGTGGAGGACGGGGACAGGCCTGGGGCTGGTGTGTCACGGCCCTGACGTCGGCCCTGGTGCTTGGCGCGGGTGGCACCCGCGACGATACCCTGAGCAGCCTTCTTTTCGCTAAGCACAAAGGCGGAGGTCGCAGGGGCGCGTCCGCTGCTGGCGGGCGAGGTGGCCTCGTGAAAGCGACCGTCTCGCACCCACGGACCAAAAAGAATGTTCGAATGGAGGAAGCGGGACGCGATGTCACCTGTGAAGTACTCTTCCACACGATAAGGGCTGCCGTCGCTTAGATTTGCTGCCGGGTCCGCTGACACGGCTGGGGTTGCCCGTGTGAAGCTTGTGTCTTGTTGCTGCTGCTGAAGCGACAGCAGGCGCACTGCCGTCTCGACCGAGTGCGGGTCCGTCTCTGAGACGTTTGTCAACGCAGATGTAGCGGGAAGGAGCCTCGCCAGCCGTTCCCGTTGAGCGGCAAACAGCATCGGCTCGACGCGAACGCGTTCCATCCCTGGCGAACCCCACGGGCCCTGCTGCAGGTAGTGTAACATCGCGGGAACATTCATGGTGGCAGACATCACCACAACATGCCTCAAGGGAAGCGCGTGTGTGGCACGCACGGCGGCACCATCAGCGCACGCAGCAGCAGCAGCACGGGCCGTCGCGTGCGCACGGATGTGCATCTTGGTCCACGACAGCAGCAAGTCCGTTTCGAGCTCCCGGCTGTGCGCCTCATCGACAAGCAGCGCCGTGGGCTGCAGTCGCCTAGGGCTTGTGGGGCACGAGTCGGGAGGGGTTTGCAGGGCGTTGAGAATGTAGCCTGGCGTCGCAAAGATGATTTCTGTTTCCTGGCAAAAATTCGATTCCCCACCCACCGCGTAGCCCACGCGCTTGCCGAGAAGCGTCCTGGTCACGGCCCAGTCTGTTTGCGCGCGGTCTGCTGTGTTGGTTGTCGATGCCGTTGCAGACGCGGTTGCGAGTACCGTGGCCGTGTACTTTGCCATTTCCAGACACGCCAGCCGCGTGGGTTGACTCACCACAATACACACCCGACTCCGTCGCTTAAAAGCTGCCGTGAAGGCGTCCAAGCTGTGCAGCGGCAGCGGGCGGGGTGTCTGCGTCTGTGACTGCTGTTGCGGCTGCCCCTCGTGGTAGTTATTGGGCTGCAAGGCGTGCTTCAGCGAGGCCCAGTGCGCGTCCAGCAGAAACAAAGGGATCAGCACGCTCTTACCCGTGCCCGTGTCAGCGCTGCAGAGCAGAACCTCTGGGCAGAGCGACGTGCCATCGTCTGGGAGCGGGCAGGCGCTTCTCCTTGTAAAGTACCGGCGGGTCCAGTCTTCTCGCTCCTTGGCGATGGGTAGTCGGGCCAGTTCGCGATGGTGCTGGAAAACCAGTGGCCAGTGAACGGCCTTGCCAGCGACGGTGTCCGTCAGTCGTGCCAGAAAGGCTGCAGGAACCTCTGAGGCGGCGGATTGTGGAGCAGCGGGGGAAGGATTTGACTCTGCGCGTGTGCCGTGCGACACGCGGGCAGTGGACGGCTCGTCTTGCCCCGATGGTTCTGCCGAGTGTCTTGCGGTGTGTGGAGCGTGTGCATTCGCAACGTTCTTGAGGGATGTGATTCCTTTGGAATGCGGCGCCTTGGTGGCGACTGGCCCGACAGGCTTGCGAGGGGTGGCCCGGGCCGATGCGCTCGGAGGGCTTGTGTCGAACAGTTCTGCCATGTCGAAGGACTTGGCATGGCCTCGTTTCAGCAGCAGCGACGATGCGCCCAGGCGGCCGTGGGTGGTGATGGCTGCTGCCGTCGCTGCCGTCGTTGGGGAAGCAGCACGTGTTGGACCAGCGGATGGCCCTTGCATGGCGCGCATCACATCGTGCAATGCCCGAGTTCCTGCTGCTGCAGGTTTCCTCTTTCCTTCTGTCTTGCTGCTATTGTGACCACCCCGTTCATGGGACGAGAACTTGCCGCCATCGCCGTGCGCGCATCTCCGGGGTTCTGCCAGAGTGAAGGGAGATGCAAGGAGATGTGACGACGACGGCGAGGGCGACGCCACACCCGCCACGCCAGCCACGCCAGCCAGAGATGGCCTCATGTACTCCCCGTCACGGGCTTCTACTTTTTCTGTTTTTGTTTTTCCTAACCGAGTTGGGAAGCTATTTCATACGTGGAAAGGCACCGACCAAAGAGCATTTATTTATGTTGACTGTGCCGTAAGAAACGTTAGGAGCACATTCATCGTGTCACGTCATCCTTCACGGGTAGTCCGTTCCGCACCTCAAGTTTTTTCCTCCTTCGTTGTTCTTTCGTTCCTCTCGTGCGAAGGTGGCACCTGTACGCAGATGGTCTTCTCTCAAAAGAGAGAGAGAGAGAGAGAGAGAGAGAGAGAGGGAAACACAAGGGATGGCATGGAACGAACGCGGGCAAAAAGATTTCAGAGTGAGCTTTCCGTCTCCGAGGGGTGTGCCACCCCTCCCTTTGAGGTTGGCACATGTTACATCAGCAACAAAGGAGATGAAGAACTGGCTTGGCCGTTTCCGTTCCGTTTGTAGAGATGCTAAGCATGCTTCTCCTACTTTTTTTTTTCCTGTTTTGTTTTGGTTAGTTTTTCAATTTTTCAATGAGATCGACGTAATAAGAGAGAAGTGGAGAGAGACACCTTCCTCCCAGATCGACGTGCCTCCTCTGCTGGTCTCACCTTCTCTCCCGCCGGCTGCCTTCTTTGTGCACGCGCTTGAGTCTTCTCTCTATTTTCTTTTTATATTTCCTCGTCCCAAAAGAGGACGCCACGCGTGGAGGCGCCCAAGGCAACCGGCAAGCGTGTGTGGTGCTGCGGTCTGACCTTGCAGCACCGAAGGGTTGAAGAACAAGAGCGGGGTAGGAAGGCAACACAGAGAGAGGGAGAGGCATGTGAGACGGTGGCTGATGCGGATGCTGGTGATGGGGCAGTGGGGAGGCAAGGAACGCGGGGAGAGACGGCAGTGGGTTATATAAAAGAAAAGAAAAATATAAAAGGACAACAGAGTAATAAAAGAAAATGAAGAAGAAGGGGGGGGTGCGAAGGGAGCGCGACGANAAGAAGGGGGGGGGGGTGCGAAGGGAGCGCGACGAAGAAAAATAAAGCGGGGAGTAAGGGGGGAATTGAGGAGAACAAAAGTTACAGATACAATGAAATAAAGAGAAAAAAAAACAATCAAGGAGGCAGGAACGAGAGTGTTGGACATGGGGAGATGAGTAAATTCGAAGAAACTTTGCGACCGAATTATTTTCTTTTTTTTTTTCAATAGGAAAGGAGTACGAAAGGAAATATGAGACATGCAGTGGGGGGTGGGGGTAGGGGGGAATGAAAACAACAACAACAAAAAAAAAGAGAAGACGGAGACCAAACGACATCCAGAGGTGCAGACGAATTCCGAAATCTTTTTTTTTATTTTGAAGATATGTTTTCGCGTACTCACAAAGCACTATGACAACAACGAAAGGAGAGGAAAGCCACTTAGGAAAAAAAAAAAAAACAGAGGTCGCCGCTCGACGACTATATCACAAACAACGGAGCGCCTACTGGGGAAGAGAAACAAGCGACCCCATAGGTAGCCTCAGCGGACACGAATGCTCACGTGACATGGCAGAGAAAAAAAATGAATATCAAAGTCTGAGGACGTACTGAGGTGGGTGGCACCGAGGGTGGAACGGTTGAGAGGGGAGGGTTGTACCACGTAACCACAACAAAAAAAAAAATATATCACAGCGGAATTCTTTTTTTTTTTTTTTGAAAAAAGAAAACGAAAGGTCATGCTGAAGACGCAGCTCTACGAAGACGGATCCCCATGAGGAGAGGAAGACGGGAAGAGCAGCGCATGGCATACGCCCACACCCCTTCAGAGACTGGGGAGGAGGGGGGGGGGCGGTAGCGCACGTCCATTGCTCTTCTTCGTCTCCCGCATGTTCTGCCCATCTGCGGATGTGTATTCCTGACTCACTGGTCCATGTACGCCTCCGGGGAGTGGAGGACACCTGTTAGCGGAAGACAGTACATGCAAGTGAGGAAGGGTTGGGGAGGGGGGGGGAAGGAGAGTGGGGACAGACAGGTCTAGAGCTATTTGGAAAGATCAAAGACACACACGCGAAAGATAAATAAATAAAAGTCAAACCCACATCAAAGAGGAAAAAAAAGGGACTCTGTACAACGAAATATTACGGGTACCGAAGAGGAAGAAGAAAAGAGAGGAAAGGGAGACCATGTGAAGATGAAACCATCCCTGAAAACGAAAATGAGAAAAAGAAAAGAAAACCTCGTATCTACGTAAGGGAGTGAGAGGGGAGAGAACACAGACGCGATGTTGTTCGCGTTGTTCTTCATTTTTTTTTTAAGCAAGACAGTGAATTTCCGAGGGAAGAAACAGGAGACAGAAGCTGAAAGGGGGAAAAAAAGAAGGGAGAACCAAAGGAAAACAAAAATAATAAGATTGCGAAGGGACGGGTAGGCTACAGTGTCGCAGGTCCCACCGCCGCGCCGAAAACAAAATAAAAAATCGTAAAAAAAAAAAAAGAAACACCCCGGAGACGGAAAAACAGCTGTGTGTGTATGGTGAGCAGATGAGAGGCCAAACGTGATGGGCGTATGTGGGGAAAGGCGGCGTGCGTTCCATGTGTTGCCACTCACTCCATGTTTGCGATAGAAAGGTGTAAAAAAAAAGAAAAAAAAAGAGACAGACTTTCACAGACGCACTTTGAAGATGAATAAACGATGAGGTCGCGGTATATATATATAGGTCGCCTTACCTCTCTGCCGTCCGGGTAGTTTCTTTCTTCGATTTTTATTTTTATTTTGATCGCCTTCGCACTCATTTTGTTTTTCTTCTTTGGTGATGTCGCCATATTTTTTTCTTTTTTTAAACCTCATTTGACGATCCCATTCCCTCCGTTTGCCTTTATGTTTTCGTGAGTCGAAACGCAAAGGAAGGATAAGGGAAAGAGAAGGGCGGTGGGGGCGAGATGAGCACTTCCTTCCGGGATCTTCCGTGCAGGGTGTCTTGTGGTTCTACTTTTAGAAAAAAACATTCTTCCTGGCTTCCTTAGAGCAGGGGTGGCGGACGTCACCGTCACCTCTCTTTAATATTTTAAAATATTTTCCTTCGCCTTTGCCTTACTGGAAGCGCGTGGGGAGGGAGCGGGCGAGGCTGCTGTCGACGGTGAAGGGCTGCACCAGAGAGAAGCGCTGGTTCAGGTCAATGGGCTTGGAGGCGCTCAGCTGCGGCACCTGCTCGAAGCGCTTCTGCTCAAGCATCTTGCGCGTCTGCACGAGGGTGTCCTTGTACGACAGGTCCTGCGTGTTGAGGAGGGTGTAGGTGAGGCACTGCGTGGCCGCACCGCCGGCGCCAGAGGTGCCATTGCCCAGGGTCGCCGTGTTGCCGACATCGGCAGACGTCTGCGTGTCCGCGCAGCCCGAGATCATGAGAACATCGCCCTGGGAGAAGTTGTTCTGGCGCAGCTGCTTCATGTGGTAGTTGGACGACGACGAGGACACGTCGGTGCCGCAGACGAAGCCGTAGGGGAGGTCCAGCATGGAGCCAGAGTGGCAGCAGTCGAACAGGACCGTGAGACGGACGCCCTTGGCGAGGTCCTTGGCGAGGATGTTGAAGATATCGTTATCCACGATGCAGCCGGCGGACTGGAAGTCCGAGGGGCAGATCACCTGATCGTACGCTTCGTACTGGTCCGTCGACTTGGTCTGGGTACCGTGGCCGGAGTAGTGCATGAAGAGGACATCGCCCGACTTGGCGCCCTTAACGAGCCACGCCATGTACTTGATAATGTTCGCGCGCGTGGGCTGCCCCGTGACGGAGGGGAAGTCGCTCTCGTCAACCAGAATAGCCATCTGATCGACAGGGAACTCGGTCTTCTGGAAGGTGGCGAGTTCCTGGCGCACATCGTTCACGCAACCAGAGAGCTCGGCGTCGGTGCCGTAGTAGTTGATGCCAATGAGAAGGGCGCGGACATCACCGTTGTCGTACGTGGGGGCCTCGTAGGGCTTGAAACCCTCAGCCGTGTTGGCGTCCTGGAAGGCCTGGTCCACATCAACGGGGTCCGGACGGGCGACTTCACCAATGTACTGCACAATGTAAGGCTTGGCGGCCTGCAGCACCTGCATGCCAATGGCCATCCAATCGATGCTACCGTCGACACCGCGGGACTTGCTCGCCGACTGGCACAGGTTGGTCAGACAAGCCATATCCATGGGCATGGTTGACGGATTAGTGACAAGATACACGGGAGGTGTGTGTGTGTGTGTGTGTGTATGTGGATGTAGGTGAGGCGCTGGTATCGCTGCTGCTGCTGCTGTTAGACGCGAGAGAAGAAGAACCAAGAAAGGGAAGCTTAGAAAAGAGATAAATAACGAGAAATAGAACTTCTTATTTGGTACAGAGGAATGTCGTGTGTGCGTATCAATGGCACGTGGACGGAGAAGGCAAAAGTTCCCCATAAAAAACACAAAAAAAACATAATGTGCGTGGAGTTTGTCGGTAAGAGGATGCGGGGTGAAGAAGTGAAGAAGCGTTCGTGTTGCTGTGCTGCTTCGTGAACATTCCATTCAGGCATTGTGAATCAAAACGGCGAAGCGAAGGAGCTTCTTCTTCTTGCCTGATGGCCACTCATAAGGTGTGTCTTCTCTCTTTAACCTTCCTTCTCTCTGTGTCGGCAAGTCTGCATCGCCCTGATACACAGACACGCCCCCCTTCGCCACCGCGCTCACTCATGGGATGCTTGTGTGCGACACACAACGCAGCAGGGGGAAGGAGGAGGGCAAGAAAGAGAGCAAGGGACGGGACAGCTCGTTGCTCGTTATACCTTGGATGCTTCTCATCCTTCGTGGTGGCTCTGTGCAACATGCTTTCATGAATTTCTTTCTTAGTTCTTTTGAGTTCTTCAAAGTTCAGAGTGTGAAACAGAGAAGCGTCGTGAAGTGAAGGAGGAGGGAGGAACAATTACGGGAGGAAGATACCAAACAAAGATGGAAAATACCAAAGAGTCAAAAACAACAACAACAACAAAAATGCGCTGCAAAAACACGGAACATTCTCTTTCCGTAGCCCCTCATATGTCTTTCAGAGGAAATGGAGAACAGAATGCCTACGCAGAGGGATGTGCTTAATGAAGAGAGACACATAACCCACGCGACGGCTTAACAAGAGGGTGAATGGAAATGCCGCGCAAACGAGAAGGAAACAAACGGGCATCAAGAAACAGCTTAAACAACACACACATACATACACACACACACACACGAAAAAAAAAAAAAAAGAGGCGTCTCCCTTGTGCTTCTGGACACGCGGAGGAGGGAGGGGGGGGAGGGAGAGCTGATCACCAAGAAACAACAACAACAAAAAAAAACAGGTAAGATTACTCTTTTTAAAAAGAAAGTGCCTCTTGTTCTGACAGCAAAAATAAATTAGTTAACTTCATGTAGTTTCGGAAGCGGCGTTCGTCAGAGAGGGCGTCGTGTATGCTGGGATGGCCATCGGGAGTGGGGAGATCCAGCAATGAAGGTGGGCTGCGTCTCCCCATGCAGATTGTGAAAAACCGCAGAGAGCGCAACGTCTGGTGCTCTGAAATGTTACCGATTTTCAGGATACCCAGATACCCAAAAGACGAGCAGGGGTTCACCACGTCTCTCTTCTCTCCCTCTCACCCATGTCCATGTCACACTTCAGTGGTGGGGTCCGCGTCACGTGTGAGGGTAGGAAAGAGCAGAGAGGAAGCTGGTGGCCCTTTGTCTCTCTGTGCCCTCCTCTTTCCTTTCCCTACTCACCTCTCCACAGCATCCTCATGCAGCAAGGAGCAGCGAGATAGGCATGTAAAAAAAAAAATAAGGAAAAAAAAAGAATGAGGGAGTGCGGAAAGACAAGTCAAAATCAGAACCGAAGGAAAGAAAAAGAGGAGCACACACACACACACACACACACACACACACACACACACACAAGCAACGTCAAGCGCACGCCAATGTGCGTCACTGCTGGCTGGCCTCGGCACGCAGGGCGGCCAGCTCCTCTTGCTGCTCGCGCAGCCAGGTTTCGCCGCCCTTGCTCAGGAATTCCTCGTGCGTCTTCTGGTACTTGGCCAGCTCCTTACCGAAGCGCTTCGTGTCCTTGTCGGTCGCGTCCTCGCCGTTGGCAAGTTTGGTGGGAAGGCCCGTCTCCGCGTCAAAGGCGGCGAACTTCTTCTCCTCCGCCGGACGCTCGGCGTCTTGCCGGCGGAAGTACTCACTCGGCGGGTACGTGTACTGGCTCCACTTATCCACGGCCTTGGCTTTCGTCTCCACGAGGTTCGCGAGCTTGCGCTTGCGCCCTGCCTCCTCCTCGGCCTTGCGGGCCTCCAGCTCACGGCGCAGAATGGCGGGATCGTCCTTCTTCCAGGTGGTGGGGCCGGCCGGGTCGTCCTCGAGACGGATGCCCGAGTCCACAAGCCACTCGTCGCGCACCGCATCGCAGAGCGGTAGGAAGGCCGGCGCGACCTTGTTCTCCTTGGCCGTTGTGCGCACGGCGTCGCGGAAGCGAACCAAGGTGTCAACGACAGGAATGAGTCGCTCATCGGCCCCCGCCGCGCCGGCCGCGCCGTCCTGGGCCAGCCCCACGCTGTCCGTTCCCTCCACCACCCCAAAGATCTGGAACATCTTGGTGATGTACCGCGCCACCTTGCGCACCAGCGTCGCGCTCGTGCGGGCCTCCTTGTTCGCCATGTAGACATTGGTCGCGGAGACTAGCCCCATGAGCGCCTGGAGCGCGGTGGGGGTGTCGAAGTTGTTCTGCAGCGCCTCGTGCACCGTCTGCTCCGCCGCCACCCACTGCTCGAGCAGCTGGCGGTCCTCTGGGGTGGCGCCTTGCGTGCCCGCCCAGTAATCGCTGCGGAGGACAATGTCGACAGAGCCGAAGAAGGCCCGCAGCACACGGTCCTTCTCCCGCGCGTCGTCAAGGGACTGGTCGGAGAAGTTCATGGGCTTGTTCCACGGGTTGGCCAAGAAGAGCAAGCGCATCACACGCGGCGACACCGCCGTCAACCCATTCTCCTCGTCCCCGTCCACGGCCTGCCGGATCGTGATAAAGTTCTTGAGGCTCTTCGACATCTTCAGGCCCTTGATGTGCAAGTGGCCGCAGTGCAGGAAGTAGTTCACCCACTGATGGTGCAGGTTGCAGGCCTCGCTCTGCGCGCACTCATTGTCGTGATGGGGGAACTTGAGGTCCCAGCCACCGCCGTGGATGTCCATGTTCTCCCCGAGCAGGTCCGACGCCATCACGGAGCATTCAATGTGCCAGCCAGGGCGTCCAGCGCCCCACGGCGAGGGCCACCGCGGCTCCCCAGGCTTCGAGAACTTCCACAGCGCAAAGTCGTTGGCGCTGCGCTTTTCGCCGTCGATGCCCTTGGACAGGGCACCCTCGCCCTCGGCCATCTCCTCCTCCGTCGTCTCCTTGTCGCCGCCGGCCTTGAGCTTGGGGTAGTCATGGCCCGCCTTGATGTAGGCCTCCGTGTCAAAGAAGATGGAGGTCTCGCCCTTGTAGGCGAAGCCGTTGTCGATAATCTTCTGCACGAACTCCACCACCTGCGGCACGTACTCTGTCACGCGCGTCACCACGTCAGGCTCGCGGATGCCAAGGCGCGCGCAGTCCTCAAAGAAGGCGCGCTCGTACTTGCGGGCGTGGTCCTCGAAGATTTGCTGGTCTGTCACGTTGCTGCCCTCGCGCTCGTCGAGGAGGTCGCCGTTGACCCCGCTGGCGGCCTTGAAGATGCTGTCAAAGTCCTTGGTGGCCTGCGCCGCCGCGATCTTCTCCTTGGTTTCCGTGAGTTGACCGACCTTGAGCTCGAGTTCCTTGAGCTTTTCCTCGCGCTCCGCCCTCTGACGACCCGACGCACCCTCTGGCAGTGGCGCCGACAGCTTTGCCTTGCGGTCTGCCAAGCTCTTCTCCGCAGCGCCAATGGCCTCCTGCGTGAAGGCGATGAGCTGCGCCGTGTCATTTCCCTTGAGGACCAGGTTACGGTAGTCGTCCAGGAGCTTGTTGATGCGGGCACGCTTGATGATCTTGTCGTCAATGTCGGTAATGTTCATCTGGTAGATGATGGAGTAGCCAAAGTAGTCCTCCATGATGCGGCGGATGATATCGAAGGTGAGGTAGGCGCGGGCGTGGCCCATGTGACTCAGGTCGTAGACCGTCGGACCGCAGGTATACCAGCGCACGAGGCGCCCGCTCTTAGGCGAGAAGTCTTCCACCGTCTCTGTGAGCGAGTTCATGACCTTGAGTCCCTTGCCGTCCTTCTGCTTGGGCGGGTACCAGACAGGGTGGCGGTCGCGCTTGACAGGGTGCTCGCCGTCGAGGCCCTCGACCACGGTCACCTTGGTCCGCTGCTGCTGGGCGGCGGCGGGGGAGGGGTCCGCGTGCGTGGTGGACATGACGGATACCTTTTTTGACGTGCCAAAGAGCCGTGAAGGGGCTTCGGTGCTACCAGATTTCTTCGAGTGAGCAGTGTACTGCTGCTGCTGCTGCTTCGCGAGAAGGGTCCGACTATGCTTGTACAAGCCTGCGGGGATGGTGAAATGGGGGATGGAGTAGGGTAACGTTAAATAGCGATGTGTTATGGCTGCTAAAGAAGAAAGCTGCGCAGGCGTAGTCGGGGGAGGAGGGGAAGGGGTGAGGGGAGGGTGGTAGTGGTGGTGGGGGAACGCATGGGAGTAGGGGCCTGGGCTCGCACGAGCCCCTGTTGTCGGTCCAGAGGCACCATGAGAAGAGCAGCGGCGGCACACGCAGCGGCGGCCATGAAAGCAGGGGACGTCGCAATTCCGAAACGAATCGACACCCTTGGAGGCCTCCGCAGACAGGACCCAACGTCCCCACCCACGGCCTTTCCCAGCCCTCACCTCACCTTGCAGCTGCTCCGAGGGAGGCCTCCGTGACGGTTGGCTTGGCAGCATCGACGCGCCCCGTCCGTGCCGACGGAGACAGCGCATCATCTTTGCTCGCAGTGCCTTCTCCGAACGACCTTTTCCGCTTCAGGGAGGGTTGCCGTTTCCGTACGTTCCTTCGCACGCCTGATTTCCTACGGGAAGAGCAGGTCTCGTGGAAAGAAGAAGGAGAAGAAGATGTCGCTGCGCTGCGGCGTGTGAGTGCGCGTGATGCGTACCTGAGCTCGTGTGCTTGCGCGCCTTCCTCTGTGTGCCACTAGCTGGTGCACCAGATGACTCCAATCGACCCCACAATGGTGTGTGTTGCCTGCTCTCTTCCCTGTACCTAACCGTTCTTTTTTTTTCCCCCACCTCTTTGTTTCGCAATATGCTTGAGGGAGAGAAAGAGAGAGGGGGAAAACGGAAAGGGAACTTAAAGTTCGTTCACTTGACGAAACGTTCCTCGTTCACTCCTTTATGTGTACGACACTTTTGATAGTTCTAGATATATTGCTCTTTGCCGAGGAGCAGAATTTGACCGCTGCCCCTTCTTTCGCTTCGTTTCTCTGTTTCTCTTGGTGTCCAAATGTCCCCCACCTCGTCTGCAAGTGCGCGTACGAGGATGGGTGTAGATGTCTGGGTGCGGAATGTCTCCTTGTCCTCAGAATCAAAGGGAGGAAGCCGGTGACAGGCAAAAATATATGTGTATAAACAAATAAGCAAGCAACGAACGATAGCCGCAGTCTCCGTCAATGTAGCGCAGCCTTTGCTATGGAAGTTTCTTCACACTGTGCAGACGCGATTGTGTGGGCAAGGAAACGAATTGACAGCGAAGGAGCGAAAATGCGGGGGAGGTGGGCGGAGGAGTGTGTGAAGGTAGGGAAGAAAAGAAAGCATCGGAATCATCGTGAACACCTCCTCTTTGTTTCCACGCTCTCCTCTTCTCTTGTGGTAAAGAGAGAGAGAGACACAGCCCTTTGTGGAGTTACGCCATAGGACCCACGGGTTGTCCTCATGGACCGTTTAAAAAATAAGTGCACCACGAGGACACAGTGACACCTTTGTCAAATCCTTTCGGTCGCACAAGGCTGGCCCATCTAGTGACGACAGGCCGTTTTCACGACACCAGCGAACGATGCATCGCTTCATGGTCGCTCGTTTTTTTTCTTCTTTCTTTCCGAATGGCGTATTGCCCTTCACTCATTATTCATTCTTATGTTTGCGTAGTGGGTGTATAAGTGTATGAGTGGCCAAACAGAATATGACCAGGTAGCGCTTCTCTGTCACAGAATGGAAGAACGAAGGGAGGCCTGGAAGCAGGAAGAAGAGACGGAGGTCCGTCACAGTATAAATGCAGCACAACGTGCGTATTATTGTCAGATGTAAAAAAGAAAAGAAGATAAGAAGCTCGGGTATCTAGCATGTATGAAGCATCTAAAAAATAAAAATAAAAGATAATGAAGTAGGTTAACGCACCAACCAAGCAAGCAAGCAACACCAACAACGAAAAAGCAAACACACAAGTGCAAAGCACCTTCTATCGAAAAAGAAACAAAGGAGAAAAAGCGACGAAACGTCCCAGAAGATATACCGTGACACCGAAAAAAAATATATATTATAAGGAGAGCATTTCATTTCTCCTTCCTTGCTCTTTTTTTTTTCTGTTTGGGACTTTGTGTGTGAGGGGGTCCGAAAATGAAGTGGAGCCACCCATCGCGCCAGCAAACTGGCGCCACGGCACAGGAGCGCGCAGCGTACCACGAGAGATGGGAAGAGGTCGTAGAGAAGGAATCCGTCCCCTCCTTTCCCAGGGTGCCACCCAGCAGGATGTGCTCTGTCAGAATAAGAAGTGCAGAGAGAGAGAGTGTGTGTGTGAACCAGACAATACAAGGATGGGGCATGTGACCAGAAAGGCCTTCCGCGTACATATGCAGGTGTGTGTGTGTGTGTATGTGTGTGCGCGAGCGCCCTGGGATTAGATGTACGCATCAAACCTCGGAATCTCTCTGGAGCTCTCCCCACCTCCACCCCGCGAAGGCCGCTGCGAGTTTGACGTGGACCGGTCATGGCCCCCACCGCTGGGGCTGTTGCTGCTGCTGCCCCTCTCCGTCATGCTGTCCTGCGGCGGCTGAAACTTCTTGCGCCGCCGCCGCACCCCATCCGGGCTCGTTCCGGGACTCGATCCTGTTCCCGTGGACAAGGACGATGTCGTCGCGCCTGTGGAGCGCGTCGTGGTCGTGGTCGTCGTGGCTGTCGTGGTATCCGCGTCTTCGTCCTCCTCCTCGTCTAATGTGAGCCGCGTACCGTAAAGGTCGGAGCGCTGAAAGGCGCTTGGTGAGACGGCGTCGGTGGCGCGCCCGCCCGGTCCTGCCGTCAGCAACGGGGGCGGCGGCAGGTAGTCCTCGTCGCGACGCGTGGGGGCCGTCGGGTCAAAGAGACCGCCCGGGCCGCTTGGGCCGGCACCCCCATTGAAGCCTGCGGAAACGGCGCCCGTTGGCACCACGGGCACGGGCACGACAATCTTAGCTGGTGGCGCGGGCTGAATGAAGTAGTCCGCCACGTAACTCGCAGCGACGACCAGCACCACCACGGCGAGCACCCCAAGAAACACCCATAGACCAAAGTTCTTGCGGGACGGCTCCACATTCGGTGGACGGGTCACAGGCGGGAGCGTCGGGGGTGGGAGCGACGTGAAGTCGGCGAGGTTGGCGACCGAGAGCAGCAGGGCCCAATTATAGAAGGTTGTCTCCGCGGCGGCGGCCCCTCCGAGCGACGGGGCGAGGAGGCGTTCCGGGAGCGTGTTGCTGGCATTCTGGAAGTAGTGCACAGCACTCGCGCTGCACCATGGCTGGCCGCTCGCCGTCGGGATGCAGAGCAGGGCAACCTGGTTGAACGCGCCCGAGGTGAAGATGCCGTAGGCGGCCGAGTCGTCGGGGCTGTTGGTCTCATCGTATCGGCACGTCGGCGACCAGTTCCCTCCCGCCACCGCCGTCATGGCCTCACACAGCGCGTTGATGCTCATGTTGAAGACGCCGAGGCCCCTGTACGTGACGTAGGGCACGGCCGTGTTCTCAATCGACACGGACTGTGAGGCCAGGCGGGCCCCGATGCTGTTATAAAAGATGCCTCCGGGTGTCAGGACGGCGGCCAGGAAGCTGGTTAGGTCGGCGGTGTTCGTGTAGAACATGAAGTCGCTCATGTACGCCGGGTGCACCTCGCGCGCAGAGACGATCGCGGTGCCGTCGCTGCTAACGTCTTGCATCGCAATGTAGGAGAGCGAGTCCGCGGTGACACCGGCAGGATACGTGGGGTTGCTGCGCGCCCCGAACCGATTGAGCAGGAACGTGCCCGGCATGCCCACGCGAGGGAACATGACGTTGTAGAGATACCCAGCCACATCCACCACGTCGGCCTCTGCGACCCCCTCGTTCTGCTGCATGAGAGCCAGTTGATTGTTGACAATAAAGGTGGCCAGCGCTGTGTTGGTGCGGGAGTAGTTAAAGCTGGTCGGTAGCCCGGGGCGTGCGGTGGTGCTGAAGAGGTCATTGCCGAATCGGTCAAACAGTGTCGCGACGAACGCGTCGTTTGTCATGAGGGCCTCCGCTACGGGTGTGGAGACGACGTAGTCGAGGAAGCCGAGTTCCGTGATCGAGGACGTGTGCTCCAGCAGGTGCCGCAGCGTGATGGGGTAGGTGGGGAAGTTCGGATTTGTCAGAAATGTTGCGCCAGAGAAAAAGGGCGGCAGCACGGTGGGCGTCAGGGGGAGGTCCAACCCACAGGGCAGCTGGCCGATGCTGTCAAGGTAGACGGCAACCAAGGCGAGAAAGGTCTCGGAAAGGGTGTCCGTGCGGAACGCTGTAGACTGTGATAAGATGGACTGCTGGATGTCGGAGAGGTTTTGCAGAAAGACACGCGAGCCGTAGGTTACCGTGTTGTCCGGTTGAACGCCGCCGACGCCGCTGTACAGAGACGTCGTGGCCGCAAAGATAGAGCCATCCACAGAGGTCATGGCGCCAATGTAATTGAAGATGATGTCCTGGCTGCCAGATGCTGGGCGGGCAACAGCGATCGCCACACACACGAGCGCGACCATCGTCTGTGCCAGCAGCCGCGAAACTTGAGTGGCGGCGCGGCGTCGTCTGGCAGTGTTCTCCACCAAGGGCGACCAAGGCGCATGCACGTCAGGCGCGTGCACAGAGTACATGCGCCAGCTGTTCACGCAGTCACGGTGACACGGCATGCTGCAATACGTTAGCGTCGTGTGCTGTTGCGCTTACCCTCTTCGGCCCTCACCGTCTGCCCTGTGCTTCTGCGTCTCCTTCACCGTGTGCGAATTTAGTAGAAAATCTCTGTCCCGCAACGTTAAGAGCGCCGACGTGCTGATTCCTCGTGGGTGCTTGTAGACAAGGGTGTGTTTATTGCGCGCGTGAGTGGTTTGAGCTGTTCTGGTTCTCCTGACGTGATTTCCGCTTGTTGTGGGCCTTCCCTACAGTTTGTTTGTCTATGTGCGTGTTAGCGTTTGCTTCTTTCCTTTTTCGATTTGTGAAGAGACGCTTGCCTATCTAGAGCGCTTTTTCTATCTGACGGCGTACTCAGGACGGCAGCCGACAGGTCGCAAGTTCGCAGTGATACCGGCACCAAATGCACAAAACGCGGAATGTGAGGAAAGAGAAAACAGAGCGGATAGGAAAGAACTTTGTGAAGGTTCTGACGCGGGGGTGTAAGCCATGCTCATGATACTTGGACCCTATTGTCCCAACCCCACACCGGAAGTACTGCTGCCTGTGGGTGGGTGGAGGGGTGAGGGGGAGATCGAGAGAGGCGTCGCGGCGATACGCTCTAGGCTGCGTCCTAGACTTGAACTGCTACCTCGCACAGACAAAAGGAGAGGTCAGTCATTCCGCGGCTCCTTCTAGCTCGGGAAGCTCTCACTATTTCGCGATATCACACATGCTAGACTTATTGCCTTTCAATAGGCCTGGAGGGCACGCGATAATGTGTAGCTTTGTCCCGTAACAAGGTCCAACGCCACACACACTTTTAAAAAAAGAGTACAGACAAAAATCGGTCATTGGAACAAACAAACGAAAAGAAAGGGTGCTTAGGATCCTTCCATTGCCGCACCACGGAGGTTCTGTGAAGCCACGTCGACCGTAGGCTCTGTGCACTGACACCTCACCTCGTTCTCGGGGGAAGGAGCGAGGTTGACGTCAACCCCGCTCGGGGGTAGGCGAGCGAAGGTTGAGAGAGAAAGGCGCAGCCCAGGGCGGTGGGGAGGCCGATAGCGACCCATGCGGTAGAAATATTTTTTTCGTGAAACATATGTTGCCACTTCCATGAAGAGAGAGGGAAAGAAACAAGCAAACGCACAGTGTGATGGAGATGGCGAGCCGCTGAACTTCATGGTGGTAGGAAACTAGTCAGAAGGGGGAGCGGATGAGGGTAGCGCACCGAAGATAAACCACAGGTGAATACACGAGGTGAAATAAAATCAATTCAAATCAATTCAAACTCAAACGAGCGAAACCGCAACTCAATGCATATCTGTAATGGAAGGATGGGAGGACACTTAGGTTCTGCCGCCATTGGTGAAGCCCGTCGTACGAGTAGCCTATGCTGTTCCAACTTTGGCAGCAAGACCCAAATACAGAGAGAAGCAAAAGGAGGGGGAGGAGAGACAGGTAGAGGAAGCAGACGGCATGGTCAACAGATGTCGCACTTCATCATTGCCTTTCCGTCGTCATTCTGTAACAACGGCCACGCTCTTCGACAAGCCCACCACACTTCACGTTCGTCTACTTACCCCTCCTAATCGCCTGTCCCTACACGGTAAACGACACGAAATTCAGCAAGAACGTTAGGCGCGTGTGTGCTTGTCTGCGCGCAGCACGTCCTCCGTTATGATAGGTCCCGTGTTTATACAGCAGGTTGTGTCTCCGCCTCCTGCACATACTGACGCGTACCCATCCTGTCCCGGTAGTAGAGGCCACCTTTGGGACCCACAAAGATGGGCGTCCCGTGGTACTTGCTGGTTGGCTTGTTGTACGTGCGGCCAGCGGGCACGTCACCGGTTGTCTCGCTTGCCACCGCAGCTTCAGACGCAGGCTTTGCACCAGCGGGCTCAGGAGCAACCTTCGCAGACGCTGTCACATCGCCTGTCGGAACGGTTTCGCTGTCTGTGACCCCAACGCGGGTCCCGTTGTCGTTACGGTAGTACAGACCACCTTTGGGACCCACAAAGATGGGCGTCCCGTGGTACTTGCTGGTTGACTTGTTGTACGTGCGGCCAGCGGGCACGTCATGTTCCTTGTCTGACATCCTGTTGTAGAGTATAGATGGTAGTGGGAGAGAGTGAAAGAGAGAGGGAGAGAGATAGGCGATGCAAAACCAAATCAGACTGAATATGTCGTAGAACGTCGTAGGCGAAGATGAAGATCGTTTCCCTTTTTCTGTAGCGACAATTCACCATTAGGAATAACGGAGAGAGAAGGAGAGGTACAGTAAGGAATGGTAGCGATTGCAAAGACACGTGTAATTTGTTAGATGCGTCCTTTCCGTGAAGGAATTTCTTCGAGCTCAGCGGGGCCTCATGAGAAGACAGGCACACCTTGCCTTTTTTTTTGCCGTATCGCCAAAGTGGTTTACCCGCATGTGTCAATCAGGTGCTCTCGCTTGTACCCGTCAATATCGTGAGAGCTCGATGAAGATGTTTCATTCGCCTTCAGAGGCTCAGCTAGTGGTATCACCTCGTGTTGTGGAACGGGGACGTCGTACGTAGGACAACAGACTATTCTCGACCAGATGCCTAGGCGCGAAGAGGGTGTGGGCAAAGGGGCGCAGTGGTAAAGGGAGCCTGAGCCAACATCTTATGAGATGCCAAGGCTCGGGGTACCTGAAGTACGTGACAGCGAGCCGCTTGAAAGGGAAGATTCCGAGGCCAACGTGCGTTCACCTGTTGGGCCGCCAAAACGAACGCTTCACCGACGCACCGGTCAGCTCGCAGGGAGCGCAAGGAATACCCTCAAGGAGCGTTCCAAAGAAAGCCACAGGGACGATACCGCTGTAGCAAGACGCCCTGGTCTGTCGCCGCCCACAACATCTAGTGTGGCCTCCTTGTGACTTCCATGGGCCACCGCAGCTCCACACACCACGGTGGGTGGTGGGCTCTCCTGCTTCCTCTCCTCTTCTTCTGCAGGCGTGGACAGCTCTGGTAGGGGCTCCGTGGTGGGAGGAGAGGTGCGGAGGGCCAAGCGACGTGAAGGGGGTGCCGATAACGCCGGCGCAACACGCAGGCGCAGCGCACGCGGAGTGGTGGAGCCAGCGGGCCTGCCACGGGTGCTTGCGGCGGGGTGCGCACGGCGCTCCAGTGCGTGTCGCAGGGACCGGTCGACGTCCTCTGCCAGGGCCCACAGGGCGGGTGGCAGCTGCGCGGGCAGCGAGGCGTCCGCCAGCACCGCGGCGTGAAAGGCGCTCCACCAGAAGCACGCCACCGGATCACTGCCGTCCTCGTTACCTTTCGTGACACTGCGCGGTGCAGGGGCGAGAATGCTCTGCAGCTGTCGTGCACCAAGCGTTGCGCACAGACCCACCGCGACCAGTGCTGCTGCAGGGCGGGAGGGGAGAAGGCAGAGGGCTAGGCCCGCGGCGCGCAGGAACCGCGAGACAGGGATGTGCGTCACCAGCGCCGCGTCGACGGCAAGCGACGCGACCTCTGTAAGCCACAGCCCTACCCCCTGTTGTTCCCGCAGCGCGTCCGGGAGGTTGTGCGAGAGGGCGAGCAGAGCCAGCGTGAGTGTCTGCGCGCACTCCACCAGCGCGTGCAGCTCCGCCTCTCGAGAGGGAAAGTACGGCCCTACCAACCCTCGTGCTGGCCTCGCGCCCTTGCCGCTTCCCTTTCCGTTCGGTCGCTGTGCAACACCCGGTGCTGCGGGCGCTGCCGCCCCGGGCCAGACCTGCGGAGTAGTGCTTGTCGCGCGCAGCGCCAACAGCCGCCGTGCGGTGAGGTGGAGGAACTGCAGAATGGACCCGAGGGGGTCGCGCGCGGTGGTGAGGCGACTGGTGCCGATGCCGCGCTGGTGGCTCAGGGTGATGCGTGTGGATGGCAGGCGATGCTGCAGCGTGGCCAGGACCGCGGCGGCAGGGGCCGGGTAGACGCCGGAGAGGAGTGTGAGCGTGATCTCGCCGCCACCACTCAAACCGCCTGCGCCGCCGCGCCGCTTGCGAGGTGCACGATTGGTGTTGTCCGCGTCTCGTCCGTGCGCTGTTGAAGGACCGGTGCCGACGTTCGACGGTTGTGGTGGTGGTGGTGGGGGAGGGCCACCCGCTGACCCGCCCTGACGGCCCACATCGCGGGAGGGGATGGGCAGCAGGAAGAGTACCCGTGGGACGCAGAGGTCCAGGCGCAGGAATCCTTGCAGTGGCGCTGCCTGTGCGGACCACTGCATTCCCTTGCTGGACGACGTCAGCAGCGCCTCCAGCGTGCTGGCGGAACCTTCTCTGTCCCGGAACACCGTCGACGGTGCGGCGGCTTCAGAGAGGCGGCGCCGCCGGGCATTTCGGACCTCGTGGGGTGCCGCCTCTTCCTCCAGCTCCTCTGTCCCAGCGGCGGCCACGGTCAGCGTCAGCGCGTGGGTCTCGTCACGTAGAAAGAAGCCTTCGCTTTCCACGCGACAAAGGTGAAAGCACCCCTGGCCTGTCGTGCGAGCGATGGAGGACAGATCTTTGCGGGTACGCTTCGTAGGGGGTGCGGCATCCGCGGCCGCCACAAGGGAGGGGACCCACACCCCAACGCGCGACCCACGTGTCACGGCATGAAGAGGAAGGAGATACACCAAGGGGGGCAGCCGGAGGGGGCGGGGCTGCAGCCACGCCACACCGCCGCCCGCCTCTGCCGCCGCTGCTTCACTCGCCTCCTCGCGGAGTACGCAGCAGAGGATGGCGGGAACGGAGCGGTGACAGATTTCTGTGGTGACGTCAGGGGGCACCGACTGCCGCGCAAGGATGGCCTGCACATGCGCGTTCTCCTCCATGAGGGCGGTGTGAGTGCCGTCCACAAACGCAGCAAATTTGATCGAGGCGGCGAACCAGTAGTCCCGCAATGCCTCGAGCGCACCTCCACGGACTTCCGGATCGCTCTCCGCCTCGCCCCCTTCGCCAATGGAGAGAAGGGAGAGCCACTCCTCCACCAGCGCGGAGGCCGTCTGCTGCACCAGCGGTTCGTCTGCGTGCGTGACGGAGACAAGCGCGGTGCGCAGCAGCCACAGCTGCTCTTCCGCCGGGATCCCCACCGCACACGCGCTTGCGTGGCTCTTTCGGGCAGCCGCGGCGGCCGTGCGGTGACTGGACCGCTGGCTGCCCTCGCTGGCAACTTGAAGCGCCGCCGCAACCACAGGGGAGGGCGACCCCGTAGCGCCGGGTGTAGCCGCACGTGAGAATGGTGGAGGCAGTAGATCCTGCAGCACCGACAGGGAGCACTCCAGCCGCCGCGCAGGGGACGCATCCCTTTCACCACCAACAGAGGGGGAGGAAGAGGAACCGTGACAGCCGTGGTGGGTGTGTGTCTGACTTCCAGCTTTCACGGCAGCCTCATCCTCGAGCTCGTAGAGCTCTACAAGGTTCAAGAAATGAAGCACGTTCAGAGCCCACAGATCCTGCGGGCAGCGGGCCCGCAATGCCCGCAGGCGAAAAGCTGACAGCGCCTCTGGTGGTAGGTCATCGCCGAAATCGTCTCCCGGCGCTGTCGTGATCGCAGAAGCAGCCGAGTGCAGCCGCGCGTATTGCGGAGACCACAGACAGCCGGCGTGTTGGAGAAGCACTAGGAGCAACACATCGTTGCCAAGAATGCGCCGCCATGTGACGAAGCAGTGACGCCACCGTTGATAGCTCTCGTACAGGCCTCTGACGGGCGCTGTTGCTGGCGACGCCGCTGGCACATCCGAGGCGTCCAGGTGCTGCTGCAACGTGGGCAGCAGTCGTTCCAATACGCGAGACATGTTTTGACGAACGAGAGGTGGTGTTAGTCTACGCGTATTTGGCTCTCACCGAGAGGACGCGCGGTGAAGGTTGTGTAAGGGGAAAAACAAATAACAGGGATGAAAGGACCGGCTTGCCAGCCTTATACGGCAAAAAAGAAAAAAAAGAAAAAAAAAGAGGGAAGCACCCGGTTTTCGCTAGGATGGAAACGAAGAATTGCCACAAACAAACACACGGACCCAACCCGTACAACCACAAGCTCTCTGAAGAAACACAACGAACACAGTTGGGTAGCGGTCAACACGCCAAACTGATTTCATAGAGGTGCCCATGAGCACATGAGTACATGCGCAAGGCGGCATCGGTTAGATGAAAGAAAGAAAGAAAAAAAGAATAGACGGGAGAGGTAGCGGTGTAGAGGTGTGCGAACGATAGTACATTGATGCGCCATATTTCTCTGTCCGTTTAGAGTCTCACCGCGTATTTCCCTTCACTGCAAGGGAAGAAACGATTGCATGCGCCGCGCAACCGTGAAAATTGTCAACGAATTCACATTCTCTTCTTTTTTTTTTACAGGTTTCTTGGCTCACATTCGCTCAGGGTCAAGGACGCGAGCTACGTGACCTCCGCTCCGTGCTCCTCCACGCTGCCCATCGCTGCTCGTGACATTGCATACGCGCGCTGTGGGCCGCTTCATGCCGAGTATCACTTGAACAGAAAAAGAAGGGAGGGGGAAAGACCAAAAGAGAACAGCAAAGAAATTTACAAAAGAACGGTAGAGAAAGGGAGCGAGGCTTGGAGTGAAGGAGGGGAGACAACAAAAAAAAAGCATGGGAGAGAATAAGAGAAGGCAGTTTCGAGGGGGGCGATACCGGTGCCACTCAACCGCCCATCAATCGCAGGCGTTGTAGAGGTAGTCCATCAACTTCACCTCGTCAGGCTTCTGCATGAGCCCGCGGAACGCCTCGTCGCAGACGCGGAGGAAGAGGTTCTGCTTCTTCTCGTCCGCCAAGGAAGACGGCACGGACGGGAGGCCCTGCGCCACCTGTGCCGCGTACGCTTCCTTCTGCTGCTTCACAAAGTCAAGGTTCGCCGCGTCCGCCTTGGGCGTCTCCTTCAGTGCAAAGGACATGAACCCAGCAGTGTACTCATGGCCAGGGAAGATGAACGTCTTGCTGTCCAGCGCGTACTGGTTGACCTTGTTGACGTCGTGGATCTTGTGCATGGCGGCGCACATGTCAGCGGCGTCTCCCTCAAAGAAGGCGCCAATGCCGCCGAGGAACATGGTGTCGCCGGTGAAGAGCGCAGCGCCATCGTTGGGGTTGCCGTGGTGCGAGACCTTGTAGGCCACGTGCCCCTTGGTGTGGCAGGGCACGTCCAGCACCTCCACCTTCAGCTGGCCCAGCATCACCGTGTCGCCGTCCCGGACCGTTTCGGTGGCGCCAGGGATGTCGTCGCGCTTGCCGCCCACAATCGCGAACTCGCGGACGTCGTCGGGGTACGTGGCGAGGATGTGCTTCTTAAGTTCCACGTTACCGCCTGCGTGGTCCCAGTGCTTGTGCGTCGAGAGGATGGAGGAGATGGGCCGAAGTTGGTGCTTCGCCACGTACTCGAGCAGCGGCTTGTAGTCTGCGTTCACATCTACAGCCGCCACGGTGCCGGTCGTGTTGTCGTGGATAAGGTAGGAGAAGTTATCCTTCAGCGTTGGCACGACGGCAACGAAAAACGTGCTGCCAAAATCCTTGCGAATGGCCTGTCGCATGGTGCCGGGGGAGGGTTAGAAGGAGGGGAAAGGGGTTGAGTGATCGGAACGAATAAAAAACAACAACAACGAAATATGGTACGTGTCGTGCGAATAAATAAGTGATATAAGTGCAGCTCCGAATATAACAAGTGGGAGGTGATGATGGATGCTCTGTGGTGATGGAGGGTAGGTTTCTTCTTTTGGCGTTGCTCGACGCAGCGAGCGTGGGTGTAGGGAAATGAAGGAGGTCATGGATGTTGTTATTTTTCCTCACGTCGTGCACGTCATTCCGGTTACATGCGTAGGCTCCTCATCAAGGTGGCAGTCCTCCCCCCGCGATAAGTGGAGGAAGGAACAGCTAACCATTCCGTACTTCTGGTCTGTCAGACGCCACGCGTACCAGTGGAGCGTGGGGTTGACCTTGCGCTCCTTCTTGTTGGGAAGCGCTTTTGCCGATGGTTCCCTATACACGTGTCTGTATGGGGTACGTGCGTTGACGGAGACGGTATTTCGGAAAGCGTTCGTACAACGTTAATGCCGTGCGGTGTGCTTCCCTTCAACTCCCGCACAAACGCACAAGAGGACGACAAGACACCATGCGCGCGCCTTATCCAGTTCCTCATTCGACAGTACTGGCGTTTTCTTTTTTGTTTTTGTTTCTGTTTCCTTTTGGAAGGGTGAATAGGCAAAAACATATATCGCGAAATCTCATCGGTCACATAAATGCGTCACTTGGAATAAAGGGTAGAGGAGAGAGAGCTCCTTTGGTCAAGAACAGCTCCTCGAATGCTGTTTGTGGTGAGGGATCGAGATAGGTAGATAGATAGAGAGAGATAGCTAAAGGGACGAGACGCTGCGCGCAGGGATTGACCAATGAACAGAAGTGTCACAAATAAAATTGGGCTTGGGACCGTTGCTTACGAGTAGAAATCGTACTTCTCGTCGCCGGTCTTCTTGATGACGGTGCGGTAGGCCTTCTCCATATCCCTGGGGAGAATCACGTAGCGGTTCTTGCGCACGGCGAGCATGCCGGCCTCCTGGCAAATTGCTTGGATGTCCGCACCGGAGAGCTTCTCTGGGCGCGTGACAAACTCCTCGAGATCCACCTCTGGCGACAGGTTCATCTTGGAGGTGCACACCTGAAAGACGAGGCGCTTCTGGCGGCGGTCCGGGTACGGGAACTCAATCTTGCGGTCAAGACGACCCGGGCGGAGCAGGGCAGGGTCGAGGGTGTCCCAGCGATTCGTCGCCATGATAACCTTGACGTTTGTTGTCTGGTCAAAGCCGTCCATCTGCGTGAGGAGCTCCACGAGCACACGCTGCACCTCGCGATCGGCGCCCGTCTGCGCATCGAAGCGCTTCGTCGCAATCGAGTCCACCTCGTCAATAAAAATAATTGAGGGTGCGTTTTCGCGCGCGAGGCGGAACACATCGCGGACCTTGCGAGGCCCCTCACCCAGATACTTTTGCACAAACTCAGAGCCGACCACGCGAATGAACGAGGCGTTTGTGTGCTGCGCCACGGCCTTCACCAGCATGGTCTTCCCGGTACCCGGGGGTCCGTAGAGGAGCACGCCGCGAGGGGGGTCAATGCCGATCTGCTGGTAAAGATAGCTGTGGGTGAGGGGGAGCTCCACGGCCTCGCGGATCTCTTGCTTTTGCATATCCAGTCCACCAACGTCACTGTACGTCACGTCGGGCTTCTCGGAGGAGTTGAGCAGCGTGATGGTGGCGTCCGTTTCGGACGGGAGGAGCTGCACGCAAGCGTTGCTGCTCTTGTGCAGGCCAACGGACGCGTTCGGCTTGAGCTGCTCCTTGTTCAGCGTCGACAGGATCTTCACAAAGTACTGCATGCCGCTCGTGCCACTAACGATACCACGGGACGCATCGACCGCCTCCACAAAGTTGCCCAGGACCAGCGGCACCGCCTGAATGCGCTTCACCTCCTGCTTGGCCGCAGCCTCTTCACGCATCAGCTGGTGCGTTTCCGTGAGACAGATCATGGTCTTCAGGTCAATATTCTGAATGGACTGCAGAAGGCTCTCGTACTCCTCGAAGAGGGAGCCGTAGGCAGGCTTCTGATCCGCAGCACCTTTGGTGTTGGTGGTGTCCAACTTCTTCGCCTCCCTAGGCGCCGCCGTGGACGAGGAGTTTGCCACTGCGGTCATTGCGTGCTGTAAATGGGTTTCGTGTTTACTTGTTTCGCTGGGCTATACGAGGCACGTCACAGATAATAATATGTGCTGCACAGGAAGAGAGGAGCAAGACGACGCACGAGTAGAGCTTCGTGTCAAGTACAAGGGACACGATGGCGACGCGACCTCGGGTGGGTATGGAATGAATAAATACTAACAAAAGTAGTAAAAGAAAAAGAAAAACTAGAAAAAGAAGAGGAAGTAGACCTTTGCGCAGATGAAATGGGTAAGGAGGTGACACGGTGATTCAGAGAGGGCTGTCCACGTACATTGATTCTTTCGCCGTGGAATCGCAAGGCATTTGATCGCGCACCACCCACAAAGTTCTCCCTTTTTTTTTTTTTTTTGACTTCTACATTCATCGTAGTCTAGTCAACCGCTGGATGTGTGCGGAGGAGCATTCCTGCAGGTGACGTACGGCTTCGATCGGCTCCCTGTGACGCAGCGTTTCCCTGCTTACGGTGGAAGAAGAATCCTTCACGAAAGCCGCGGTGCCTTTCTGGGACAACATGAGACGCCATGAGACTGCCGAAGGGCTCTACTGTCGTTTCCTTCACAGGGATGCGCTTGCGTGTTGGACACCTCTGTTTCCTAAACAGCGTTCCGGCGTCCTTTCATTTACCGTCCAGTGTCACTTTTTTTTTTTCTTTTTTTTTTTTCTGCGCTGTTGTTGTTGGTGTTGCTGAGTGCAAGTTCATGAACGAAAAGAGGAGGGGATGGATAGACAGGAAAGAAGCAAGAAGGGAAGAAGAGGGAGAAGAGGGAGAAGGAGGGGCGTAAATAGGCAGAGATGGAGAAGAAATGGAAGATCGAAGAGGTGAAGGGTGGCGAGAACCATAGAGAAGGAGGAAAAGATGCATAGATGAATCGATACGACCAAACGCGCTGATGAAACTCACAGTTAAAATCAACAGAAAAGAAAAGAAAAAGAAAAGAAAAGACCTTTCTGAATATGTTTGAAAAGATGGCCATGAAAGTGCAAGAGAAGGAGGGGGAAATATGAAACAAAGAAAAGAATCCAAAGCAAGAGACCCAGTAAAGGAGCTTCGCACTGGTGAGCGACACAAGGCAACCGCAAACCCCCTCTAGGGCTCCTTACGCTCGGTGCGGTGAGAGTGGTCGACGGAACGGCTTCCCAAGTAGCACTGGCTCTCATACAAGGGAACGGAGCGGGGTGAATTATGTGGCTTTCAGAATGAAAACAAAAACAAATAAGGAGAGAAAGATGATGCGTTTTTTTTCTTCTTTTAACAAAAGAATCAGGAGATGGAGGAAATGGTAAAACGATGAGGTAGGCTGCGAATTTGTACGACCCGTGCGATAGGAATATATAGAAAACCAAAAAAAAAACCAGCAACAACAAATGCGTGACAGACAACTGAGAGCTTCCACCTGAATGAACAGCACAAACAAAAGCAGTGAAGGTAGGAGGAGAAAAGACATGTCAATCGACGGAAACACACACTGGTATTGGTAGGAGAGAGGGAACAGAAGAAAGCAGCACGGGAAAGTGCATGCATTTCGAATGAAGCTCAAACGTTTCGTTAGGACGAAATAAACATTGGGCAGCCAAGTATGACTGACAGAAGCGTCTGTCAGGGACAACGTCCTTGTACAGTGGGCAGGAGTAGAAATGCACGCACCCGCAAACACATACATGAACCAAAGAAGCGCAAAGATTGAACCGTCGTCGACATGGATACGCAACAGCGAATGTGCGCAGTCCCCTTTCACATCTGTAGAATGCAACAGCGAGGTACGCTGTTGGCTCTGACAAACCAAACATGAAGTAACAGAAAGGGAAAAAAGAAATAAAAAAGAAGGTAAAGACTGAAAGCAGGGGAAGCGGAAAACGCGAGTGTATATGTCGAGAACGGAAATGGCGCAACACAAAACAAAACAGTAAACGGGAGGTGCAAACCCGACATGAAAGCAACTTAAGGACGCACATCACACCCTGCAATGCGAGAGAAAGAGCACCCGGGGCGGCAACAACAGCGTGATTCTTTCACGCGATGCTCCCCGGCCACGATGCCCCCAACAACATGTCCAAGGCGTATCTCACCGCACTCCGGTCAAGAGCCGAATGCTTCGAAAGAAACAGCAAGGTGCTGAACAAGCAGCCACAACGGGGAAAACGCACACACAAAAAAACAACACAATGGAAATATTTGTCTCTTTTTTCGGGAATGGAAGAGAGCGAAACAAAGAGAAGTGGTGCACAGTATTGCGGTGCCGCCGTCAGAGGAGCACAGCAAACGCGACAGTTGAAAGCGAAAGAAAGAGGAAGAGAAGGAGGGGGAAAAAAAGAGAAGAATGCCGTGGGAGAGGGGAGAACGGGCTGTCGGCAGTCACTTCCCATCAAGTCCAATGGTGGAGCCTCGCTTGCTGGCCTCCGCGCGCCACTGCCGCAGCGCCTCCCGCTCTTGCTCCTCCTTGGTTAATTCCGTGCTGCTCTCACGACCGCCACCCTCCTCGTGCAGGCGGCGCAGCTGCTCCCGCACGCGAGCGGCTTCGTCGCTGAGGGATGCAGCGCGGCTTTTCGGGAAGCTCGAGGTCGGTGTGAGGGTGGTGGGGCGCGGGGAGGCACCGTGAGAAGCTTGGTTGGGCCGCGTGACGAGAATGCGGGTTGCACTGGGAGGAGCAGCGGCGGGCTGTGCCTCTGGCGTGGTGGCGCCGGTGCTGTTGCTCCGGTTGTGCGTGCACGTTTCACCATCGCTGCTGTGGCTATCCTTCCGTAGGTGGGCGTCCTTGGTGCTTGGCTGACCCGCCGCTGGGGCCACAGCGCTGAGGGGCGTCATGGGAGCACCGTCCGCGGCCTTGCGTGGTGTGGGACTGTGCATGTCCGACGGCGCGCCCCCTGTGCGAGGGGAGACAAGAGAGGAGAGCAGGGAGTTGCTCGCGCTCAGCCGCCCCTTGTCTGCTCCGGGTGTGGTGCTGGTGGTGGCCGGAGCGCCGCTGCGCGGTGTCGTGCCGAGACCTGCGGAGGCGGCACCCATGGAGAGGGATAGGGAGGAGGGGGAGGGCTGCTGTGGGGGCTGGGGCTTCCCCTTGGGGGCCGGCGAGCGGCGTAAGGTGGGGAGGTGCGTCGCTGGGGCCTCGGACGGCCGCGTGCTTGGGGGGCGGTGCGATGCGTATTGGAAGACAGGCAGCGGCTTCATTGCACTCCCTGCGCTGGCCTCCTCGTCGCTGTCGGCGGCGGTGTCTGTGCCGTGGTGCGGCGTGCTTTCTACGGGGCTCTCCTCGTCGAGGCCGAAGCTGCGGCTTGTATTGCCGCCATGGCTGCTCGTTGCCGCCTCCGTCCCACGCAGTCGCCGCTGCGCCGTCACACACGCCACGCAGCTCTGCCAAAGCGCCGCGCGCAGCTCCTCGCCGGTGGCCGATGGGTTCCGCAGCGCGGCCGCAGCGGCGGGGGGTAGGCTCTCCATGGCCGGTTCTGCGCCGCCGCGGCCCGTGCGGGGGTGGCTGTGGGGTGTGGTCTGCCCCAGCGCCGCCGACACCTCCACCTCCAGTTGGCGTGCCACATCGTCGCTCTGCTCAACAGCGACGCCCTCAGCGTTGCGGCGTTGCTGCTGCTGCCCAAGGACCGTCTTGAAGAGGGAGCCGCGGTTGGGGTCGCGGGGAGAGCTGGAAGAATGGGGCCCGCTCACGGAGCCGAGTGAGGAGGAGGAGGACTGGCCGGCCGCCTCCTCCGTCTGCTGCTGCTGCTGCTGCTGCTGCTGCTGCTGCTGCTGTTGTTGTTGCTGCTGATACTGCTGGGTAGAGGCTTTCCGCCTATACGCCGCCTCCGTCATCTTCACCCGCTCGTACATCTTGAGCAGTACTTCGTACGCGGCCTTGAGCTCTGCAGGGTCATTGGTGTCGGGGAGCTTTGGGATGGCACCCGTCGGTCCGCTGGCACGACGGGCAATGCGCTCCACGCTAGTGCCAGCTGACGGAGTCTCTTCTGCCGCTGCCGCTACTTTTGAGCTCGTGCTTTCCCCTGTAAGGGGTTGCGCCCATTGTTGCGTTGGGGTGGTGGAGCGTGGGGAGGTGGTGAGAGTTGTGGCGGGGGACGTACCGCTGGAGGCCATGGACGCTGCCATCGCCTCACCCGTTGCCCTGTTCATGGAAGGGTACAGAGAGGAGGGTTGATAGCTAGGCCTCCGACGGTGCACGGGACGCTCTCCATGCGCCGCCCCACTCGGTGTGCTGCTGCTACTGCATGTGGGGACACTAGGGGGCGGGGTGAGGGGGACCTCGTCCTCGGATTTGAACTTCTCGACGGCTGGGCGGACAACGCGTTTGGGTGGTGCACAAAAGCTCGTACCGGTGGAGAGACGACTCACAGTGTGGTTTAGGCTATCCGGACTGGAGCTGCCAGCCTCCTCGTAGGGCTGCGTAGCGCCGTCGCTGGAGCACGCGGCCTCAGGGGATGGTGCAGAGGACATGAGCTAGCGGCTTTTTTTTTTCAAGTGTCACGTCGTGTGATTCAATGTGATCCTCTGGAAGCAACGTTCGGCAAAGGGAGAGAGAGGGAGAGAGAGAGAGGGAGAGAAAGTGGGGAGAAGAACAGGAATGAAGAAGGGATCAGTAGAGGCAAACTAAGACGCTTTTGATACCAAACAAAGAAAAAGTCAATGACGAAGCGAACCGTGGAGACAGTCCAGAGCGCGCTGAAAGAAAGAAAAAGAAACTGTGGCGTGACACGTAACACACCTATAGCGTCGTTCAAGGGAAGAAGAATCGCTGGGAGGAGGAAGGAGGTGGACCGGCGCAAAAACAAAATGAAATGCCTCTGTGGGATCCTACAGAAGGGATGCTCGTTTCCTGGGCAGCCTTCCCGCCTTTGAACTAACGCGAGCCGACGTGTGAAGAAGAGAAAAAAAAAAAAAGAAGAGACAGGTGAAAGGGAGAGGCGCAATTGCAGAGTGAAAGAAATGGCTAAAGAGGACGCGTATCGGAGGGAGCACGGGAGATGCCGCTAGAGGAATCGCGAGATGAGGAGAAAGAAGGGATGCAAAGAAGACGTGGAAACAAACAGAGGAAGGCAAAAACCCGTGAAGAGGAGCGAGAGAGGGAGGAAGGAGAGGGGAGGAGGGAGGAGGGAGGAGGACGATCAAGAGGAAAAAAAAAGAAAATCCGTTGTCAATGGCTTCCCGTCAAAAAAAAAAAAAAAACAGTAGTCACACACCAGCTCCCAACGCTCCGAGATCGTTTGAGGGCAACAGTGAAAAGACAAAGAAAAAAAGACAGATGTTACCAGAGTGACGGGTGTGCTCCTTGGTCGATCCGCACCCAAGACGAGAGAACAACGAGAGAAATGGTTTTAAAAAAAAAGAGGAAAAACAAGTTAATATTTTTGAGAGAGAGTGTGTGAAAAAAACAACAGGAAAAAAAAACGGGACAGTTGATGCGCTGTTAGGTGAGGAAAGGGTGGAACAATGCTGCTCGATACCTGGAGCTGAGGGAGAGAAGGAGAGAAACACAATAATTTCACGAAGAAGCCCTCCCCCCAAAATGGAGACAAGCAAGCAATGTCAGAAGCCGAGAGGATGGGCTCTGGCTGCACGTCGAGAGGTCTGGGACAACGAGCAAGCACAGGTTCACACTGGGCACGCGAGGTAAGAAATGCCACCACCAAGAGAAGAAGAGAGGGTGAAGGGCAGAAGGAGCACTGTTGCCACCTGTGCGTGCACTTGCTAGTGCGCAGGTATGTGCGTTTGCAAGCGAGTTCCCACTTGAAAACGGAAAGAGACAGAAAGGTAAGGAGGGACAAAAGTACAAAAAAGAAATTTATTCAATGTGTAGAAGCCGCTGTTCGTGCAGTGAGAAGGGGAGGCTCGGTGGCTGTACCAAGTCCGAAAGAAGAAGAAGAAGAAGAAGAGAGAGAGAGAGACGGAGTGAGAGGGCCCTGTAGAGAAAGGAAAAAAAAACACAAAGAGGATTCAGGAACCTAGCGTGCGAGAGAAAACAACAATCACAACAACAACACCAACGTAATGAAGTGTCTACCTTCCCGTGGCCCAACGTCAGAAGGGCGCTATCTGTTGATGAGGGAGTTCCTGACGTTTCGCGTTGCCCTCTCAATGCCTGTGAATCCCTTTTTTTGCTTTGCACTTTTTTTCCTTTACGAGGATCGTCTTCCGAAGTTGCCACGCAAGCCCCGGTCTTCGTGGGTGTAGAGCCGTGCGACTGCGGGAAGATGCTGGAAATGGAAATGGAAAAGAAAGATGATGTGAGAGTCGCTCAGTGAGGTGGTGTAGTCAATGAAAGAATGTTGATATTTTATTATTTTTTTTGCGCAAAAGAAAAAAAGGAACAGAGATGTCGTCCTTCAGCCACAATGGATAAGAGTTGAAGGCGACAAGGGAAGATAATTATACAAGTTGAGAAAAGGGAAAAACTAGAAGAAAAAAAAGCGTGAATAAAAGAAACCAAACGTCACAATGACCAAACAGGCGACGAACGGTGGTAGTAGAAAGACTTTCAATGTTTGCAGTGCTGCTTTCGCGCTCTTGAGTGCGCGTGCGCGTGTAACTCTATATGTTTAAAAAAAAAAAAAGACACAGTTTAAAATTATAATTGCTAAGAGCGGCGCGTGGATGCTACACCTACACAGATTCACCAGCAATATGTCGATACAACAATCGGTAAAGACAAGGCCGCAGAGAGGGAGAGGGAGAGAGAAGGAAGGCGGTTTAACGAATGGATGATAGTAGAGGAAGAGGGAGATGGTTTGTGAGTGCACCACACGTTTCTATGTTTTCCCTCACCTTTGGCGCCCACATGGGAGCGACTTGGCGTGGGTTGCCAGCCGTCGCAGAATAGCCTTCGGCCCCTTTCGTGAAGTGAGGGGCACAGGCCCACCCCGCGGAACGGCACACTGTGTTAGCTCTGCAAGACCCCATCGCTCGCCTTGTCACTGCTCCACGCACATGTCTGCGGTTGCCCATCGGCGCCGTGTCTCCACTCTTCTTTTCCGTTGGTGCCTTCCTTCTCCGTGAGGAAAGCAAGGGGGGGAGGAGGGGTCTCAGCATTTGCCGGTTCTTCTTCTTGAGTTTATTCTTCGCTGGTACTGACCGGAATAAATTTCCCGCGTAGGAAGCCGTTGTCGTTCGATCGTCTCACTCTCAGGAAATGATGCACCGTCGCAGGAAACAGCAAAACAAAGTAAAAAAGGGCACGTGTGGTACTCAAGAATGGGGTGTCAGAATTGCCTTGTGAAAGATGTAGAGGTCGTTAACGCAAATCGTGCCATCCCAGTCCATCAGGAGGCGGAGGCCTTTGTGCCTTGAAGCCAGTCCTCTCTCCACTGGCGCGTCCACGCACATGCACAACATGGTGTACAGCGCGCCGACGCGCTTCTTCTGTTTTCCTCTGTTGAGAAAAAAGGAAATTGCTCTGTTGCATTTAGAAGTGAAGGAAACAAAACTGGAGGAAGCATCGCATGCGCCTGTACCATTACGCCCGTTGCCTACGGCGGAATGTAGCCACCTCCGAACGCGAAGCCGTGACCCATAGGTGCGCCATGGCCGTACATACCGTAGCCCCCACCACTGGCACTACCAGCCCCACCTGTTCCGCTGCCGTCGTTCCAGTCATGACCGTCATACACATTGGAAGACGTCGTGATGTTATATTTGCCGCCTTTATCCGCCTTCCCAGCCTGCTGGACGCGAGACTGGAACTCCCTCTCCATCACCTCTGGCACGTCCACGTTCAGTTGCAGCTCATGGGGCAGCCGGGATGGCTCTCTTGGGCCGCTGACGTCCCTTGCGTGCGACTCCGCACCCGCCGCCTCCTCGTTCGCCGACATGGTGCGAGGGGTGAGGGCGAATGGGCTAGTCGCGGCCGCCGCGTAGGGGTTGGGATCATGCAGGCGTTCATACAGCACAATGTACGGCGTCTCCAGGTGGCTGAACACTCCGCAGGCGCCGGACAAGATGCCTTCCATCGCGGAAGACTTGAGCCTGCGCACGTTGCTATCGTTTAGCATGAGCCAGTTGTCGTAGAAGTCCGTGGTGACCTGTAGCGGTCGACCGTTGCCCTCAGCGTCGGCTTGTCGGGGTGTAGGCGTGGTGCCAGTCTGCGTGTACGCCATTAGCTCCGCGCGTTCCCTGGCGCGTGCCGTCGCTGTCAGGCAGGCGCTGTGGGCCTTGACCAATGTGAAGTAGTGCCCACTCATGGGCGTGGACCCGCTGTGCACAATGAACGCCTTCAGTCGGTAAAGGACTCGCCTGTGGTGATCAAAGCGTGCCAGCCTGCGCGTCTGAAGCTCCTCGTCACGCAGGGCGTTTCCTTCAGACCCCCCTTGCTCCTCCTCCTCCTCTTCTGAAGCGGCGCCCTCGGTGGTTCGGACGCAGACTGGGAAGGAGATGACCTCATCGAGCCACACAGGGTCCAGAATCTTCTCGTAGTCAAAGCGAGCGCGGTTGTACTGAAACCGGTTCAGCTGCAGGGTGAGGAAGTGCGGGATGCCATCGCTGTCCTCGCCGGCAGGGGCACCACGCCCAATGATGCGCGTACTCAGGGCTGTTGGTGTGCGGTGGCCGCAGCCCTCACAGGTGAGACAGTTGTCACCGTCAAGTGTCTCGGCGTTGTTCGCGGGGTCGCACACCTTGTCCACAAGTGATTGGATCGCCGTTCCGGGCTCCACTGTTGCCCTGGGGGCAGCGCCGGGGGCCGGCGGGGGTACAATCACAGAAGGTGGCGTGGCCGGTCGGTCAGCGGCGTCTGCTGACCCGCATGGCTCGTCCTTGACGAGGCTGGCACCGCTGTGGCTGCGGCACGATCCAAAAGAGCTTCGCTCGCTGCCGGCGTCGCTGTTGACGGCAAGAGAGCCCGTCGAGTCCACTTCGGCAAAGGACACAGCAGTCCCAAAGGTGTTCTCCGTGACCGTGATCTCTTCCCGGCGAACAGATGCACTCGGCGCGGCGGTGGGGTTGGAGGTGCGAATGGGAAGGCTGCAGTCCCAGAACGGGTTCACATGGGAGCGTTGACGGAGGCACACGAGACACCGCATGTCTGTCACCATCGTGCCGCCAAACCACCGGCTCACAATCGTAGAGCCCTCTTCTTCACGTTCTTCTTGCTCCCCTCTCTCCGCTGCCCGCGGTGGCGCGGCGGCGGAACTGGCACACTCTTCATCCGCGCCATCGTGGGCCCTTGTGGTGCTGCCGGCAAGCGCAGTAGAGGTTTGCGTAGTACGGGCGTGCGAGGTCGCCTCGCGTCGTTCTGCTGTGTCTAGTTGTTCAAGTAGAAACTTGGAGAACTCTGATGCGTCGTGTTGGTGGTGATCGTTGAAGGGGGCCGGCAGGCTAGTGGTGAAGAACTCGGGGTGGACGCTCAGCTTACTGTGTCCATGCGACACACGCCATTGCATCTCCGTCAGCAGCACCATGAGTGAGAGCTTGATCTTCACACTGACGCCGCTGCCCTCGTCCCCTTGTGTGCCTGATGAGGGCTCCGTAAAGCCAGGCGGCCCCGCGGTTGGCTGCAGCCCGTCCAACGGAATGTCGCCCCGCGTGAGTTTCTCTATCGTGCTCTCCAACAGTTCCTTTGTAAAGCCCGAGGCGCGGAAGAGCAACTGGGTGACGCTATTCAGAAAGCATGTGTTGCCCAAGTTCTGCAACCCCACAACCGTCTCCGTGACGTTGGTGGCGCCATCGGCCCCGTTAAACCCCGAGGTGTCGTTAAAGACGTCGGTGAAGCGAGCGGGGTTCACATTGGTGGCGGTGGCCCCTGTGGACGCCTGGTACGCCTGCTTGAGCAGCCGCTTTTCCTCCAGCGCCGACACATTCGATGGCTTTGCGGCCGCCGAAGCAGCAGCAGCAGCAGCCTGCAGCGCCGTCGCGTGAAAGCGCCGCAACAACCGCCGCTGGTAGCCGCCGAGGGTGGTCGTGCCCTCCTCGTTTTCCGTGCTGTTGTCCTTCGCGTCCTTGTCCCCCCGCGCCATGTAGACACGGGTAGCGACCTTGTCGGGCAGCGGTACGTACGAGGGGCCGCCAATGTTGGGTGGCTGTGGAGGCGTCGGCACCAGCGTCACCCCCATCGCACGACGTCCCTCCGGCGTGGCCAGCAGCATGGGGTCGTAGCGACGGTTCACCGCCGCTACCTCTGGTGACGTGGGCGGTAGGCCCAAGACCCCGCAGTTGAGCAGCTGCTGGACACGAAACACGGTAGAGACACCCATGAGCGCGGGAGCTGGTGCCTCGCCACCAGGGGCGCGTAGCCCCCGCCACACTACTGCCTCCCGCAGCGGCGGAAAGTCCTCGCAGAGCTGTGCAATCACGCGGAGGGAGTCAGAGGCGGTAGGGGGGTAGACGCTAAGCAACTGGCGCACTTCCTCAATGTGGTCAGGGCGGCCCTCCAGGGACCATCGGCAGCCGAATTCGTTGAGGACGGTCACACCCAAGTCCATCGTGCGCACGCACACGTCTTGCAGTTGGCAGTACAGAAGGGTCTCCGCTGTGAGGGGTTCTTTCGTAGCGGAACCTTCTGCGGATGGCTGCGTGGTCCTCTGTTCACGTGCGTCGTCCTCGCGGGCACTCTTCTCATCGTGGAGAAGTTGATTGAAGGCGGCGACGGTGTACGGACGAACGGCTGCCTGCGAGGTCGTCACCGGTGCAGCCTGCTCATGTGCGTAGAAGTGCAGGAGGGACAGCAAGGAATGAATGTTGATAAGGCTGCGGAGAAACGAGCGCGTGATGCTGAGTTCCTGGAGGCTCGTGACGTCCTCTATCGTCTTAATCTGCCGCTGCAACTCATAGGAGGCCCCCACAACGACGCGGTGCAACTGCCAGCAGGCCATGTGCAAGGTGGCGCGCGGCCGTGCCAGCAGCGGGGCCTCTGTGGTGCCGAGCCGACTCGAGCCTGTCCCCACATCACCTGCTTGAGAGAAGTCTACGCCGTGGGCGATAAAGCTGGTCAGGACAGCGGAAAACACAGCAGGCTCTGCGGTGGAGACGGCTTGCCGGAGAACGCGCTGGGCAAGAGACTCCTTGAGTGTCAGCGTCTCTGGCGGAGGGGTGGCGGACTTTGAGTTGCCCAAGGGCTTCAGGGCGGACGGGGCCGCGACGGCAAGGACGGGCTCGAATACATCCTGACACGCCTCGACGTAGGCGGAGGTGAGCGCCGCATGGGCCATGGAGCGCGCCAGCTGGGACAGATTTAGCTTCACACCGCCCTGAGGGGTGGGAGGGGGTGTGTAAGAGTCGATCCAGTCGTCCGTGTTAGGCGTTCCCACTGCCCAGTCGCTCAACATGCGCATGCGGGAGTACATGAAGTCCGCAAGGGCGCCGCGGGCTCCAGCGACGGTCTTGTCATTCCAAAGCTCAGCAAGTGATGTGGCTCCTGGCGGAATGCCCAAGAGCAGACGGAAGCTCTGGCACGGCCGCAGCTTCAGGGGCACGGCGTGCCACGGACCGCCTGTCAAAAGATTCCACGCCGTCGCCGCATCCATCTGCGGCTCAGGATGGCTGCTCGTCAAGGCCGTGTCGCGTGCTGTAGGTGCGGGCACTACATCGTGCTCCTCGTTCGAGTGGACCATTTGGCAAGCTCTTCTTTTGCAATTCTTTCTCTCTCTCTCTTTCTTTTTGGGAAAAGCTCAGACAGACTGCCGCTTTCGCTTGTGAGAGACTGAGAGGGAGTACCGATATGTACGCAACACAAGACGGCGTGACGATAGTGAAACTGCCAACTACAGTGACTCCGGTAGTACAACAAGCAGAACGAACGTGGTTCAACGAGAAAAAGCAACGCACAGGAAAGATGGGAAGGATGGTAGGAAAATCAGCACAAAAGGCAGCGCGTGAGTGAAGCAGAAAAATAAAATAAAGGGTGATAGATGCGATAGAAGTAGTGGAAACAAAAGCAACGAGAGAAACGCGATAATAAGTGAGAGCGGGTGGGGGAGAGGTGATAGCAAGATAAGCGAAGGGTTGGTGGAGAAGAAAAGAAAACAAAGGTCCTACCAACCAGCGTGTAGCGAAAGCAATGGATGGCGTGGGAGCAGAGGAGTCGTTGGACAGGAATACGTCTTGCTGTTTCTCCTCCTCCTTCTCCTAGTATGGTGAAAGAGCCAAAGAGCTTCGTAACGAAATGTTCAGCTGTAGGACGGGGAGGGGGGTGCGAAGTGGAGACCCAGAGAATGCAAATGCGTGGGGAGCAAGAGGAGAGACCGTTGGCATGTAAGACGTGTTTTTGTGGCGTCCCTTTTTGATTCTGAGGAATGGTGAGGGCATCAGCTTCCTCTGTCTAGGTATCATCACATTCCCATGCCTCCACAGAGGCGGTGATGGTTTCGTTTTTTGATCATTCTTTTTTTTTTTTTTTTCCAGTCATTCACTCTTCATGATAGCATGAGCAAGGAGGGAAGAGAACGAGAGGCGAAGGCGTGACAAGGACAGTAAATGGCCTCATGAATGTCATTCGCTGCACTAACCACCCATAACCAGACAGATTGAGGAGGAAGGGCTTCCTTGATGCGCGCGGTGCCGTCGAGTTCTCAAGCTGTGAGGGTTGTGCGTGCGGAGGACTCGCGGAGGTTAACCACTGCGAGACCCGCCAGCTGCAGCTCACGGAAAACCAGGAGCAGACGCTCGTCAGAGAGCTGGCAGACCTGCTGCAGCTGCACCACAGGAAGGAACTTTTGCTTATCCGTTCGACCAGCGGTGGCGTGGGCGGTGAGAACGTAGAGTGCGCGCACACTGTCGGGAATCAAGGGGCTGAAGAAGTTGTGGGGTGAGAGCAATGAGGAGGAGGTCGACGGTGCTGTCGAGGGCGGAGTCCTGTCATCGAGCAGCGCCGTCGCTGCAGACGCCGTGAAGGCGGTGGCAGCCGCCTGGAGCTCCAGCAGCGACGTGGAAGGAGGCTGCACCACCGTGAGAAGGGTGTGCTGCAGCGCTGGGCCCGCCGGAGCCCTCAAGTTGGTCAGCTGCACGACCGCTGGCAGGGCTGTCAGTCGCCGGTGACGCGCAAGTGGTGTTGCCTGCTGTGTCCATTTCGGATCTGTGCTGGTGCCTCGCGGCAACACGGCACGAGAGGGAGAGAAGAATGGCAGGTGATGGGACAGTGCCCGCCGGATGCAGTCCGTTGCTGAGAGCGCTGTCTGCACCGTCGCACCCTGCGTGCTGCCTGGCGCCGCCCGCGCACGGTACGCCCCCAGCTCCCTGAGGTAAATGGTACGCAGCGTCTGGGTAACCGCGGGCAGCCGAGACAACCGCGGAAGGAGGCGCTGCTGGACCAAGTCCTCGTAGTGAAGAGCAAAGAGAACAGCCCCGTCGAGCTCGTCGCCGTTGCTCAAGGAGCTGGCACTGGCCAGCAGTGCGTCCAGCAAGTCCGTGGCATCGGTCAGCACGCTGCCAAAGTCCTTCCGCTGCCGCCCTGCTTGTTGCAGCACCTCTTCGTCGGGCCGCGTGCTACCATCGCTGTCTTCCTTGGAGGGCACTGTGCTTGTGCTAGTGAGGTGGTCCGCAGGTGCAGCGTCAGTTGACATCATCGCATCGCTCCAGCACGCGTCCATCGCGGCCGCCAAGGTCGTGGTGTGGATGAAAGGTGAGAGTGCTGCGTGCATGCCCAGCACCACATCCTGCAGGGCGTGCCGGGCAGCCCACAGAACCTGCCACTGCTGAAGGACGGCCAGTGGCACCACAACCGGAAAGAGCCGCAGAGCTTCCTTGAGAAGACAGCACAAGGGAAGGTTGCCGGCGCGCGTAAAGAAGAAGCGCTCCTCCCGCAGAATAAGAGCCTCAAGCTGTGCTTCGTTGATTTCCTCCGCGGCAGTCGCTGCAGTTTCCTCCTGCCCCGAGTTATCCGCCCGGCCGACCTCGTCACGGTGGGTGCGCAGCAACACGTTGGGCTCCCACGCACGCAACACGCGCCGTGCCCGGGACGGCGGCAGAGCTTTGGAGCCCACGGACCGTTCAACCGTTCTGCCCGCGTGATCGGAGACAGCTGTGTCGGTCTGCCCTTGGCGGAACAACCGCACGCAGTAGTGGTGCCCTACCTCCTCTCCTAGCCGCCTCGCGAGGAGAGAGCCGCCGTACACGTGATCGTCAGGCAGCACCAGCACTCCGACCCGCACGCGCCACGCCGTTCCCGTCAGCCGCGCCTCCGTCAGCCGCACCACCGCCGCCACATCGTGCAGCAGCAGATGCAATGGGTCCCGGCCGTGACGGAGCCGCCGCGCGGCCGACCCGTTAGCGCCGTCGCTGGCTGCATGCCCAACGCCACCTCTGTGGCGGCCTCCCCTGCCGCTTCCCTGCGCGGATCCAGTCGTTGCGGACGGGCCGGAACCCGCCTGCGTTGAGGCGGCGCTGCGGTTGTCCGCGCAGCAGCGCACCACCACGAGTAGCCGACGCACCATCCGCACTTCGCAACCCTCCGTCGCACCCGCATCCGCTCGCTCGCCCAGGGGTTCATGACGCGGCCGCTTGTGCAGAGGGCCGTCGGAAGACCCCTGCGCTGCCTTCGCTTCCTCCTCGACAACGGCGCAGAAGCGCCGAATGGCGTCCATGCATTGCATGCGCGTCTGCTGCACATGGCGCGCGTGACTGACGGTAGAAGTGGCTGCTGCGGTGGTGGTCGCGGACTTCACTCGGCCCATCGTGGTGGCCGTCGTCACGGGTGCCTCCAGGGCACCGCTACCGCTGACAGCACTGAAGGACGCGGAGGTGGCAGAGGCGCCTGGCATAAAGTTGACGGCAAAAACCTTTGTGAAGCCCTCCTTGAGGAAGAAATCGCTGAGCGCGGCGCGGCCGTCGGTGGTGAGGATGGACACCATGGATGTCGCCCCAATCGCCAGCGGGATGAACCCATGCCAGGCTACGAGGCCGTTCGGAATGCGGACAGTCGCCTCGACGGACTCCCGATTTACCAATGAGGCCGACGGCTTTCCGCTACCTGTCTCCGCACCCGCGGTCTTTGTGGGAAGTGCAAGGGCACCTGTGGCCTCCAGCCACTGACGACCAAGAAGGAAGTGCGCCACGTCCTTGAGCTCTGATGGGAGTAAGTTGTTCGAAACGTGTGCGGCCACGCCATCGAGGTAGGCGAGCGTGTCCGCCATGTGTTTGATACAGTCCAAATGCAAAAAAAAACAACGCCAAAAGGGAACTGCTGGTTAATTTCTATGAACAGGGTGACTCTACAGATCTATGGCTGTGGCTGTTGTGGCAGATCTAGTGTCCCTGGAGGGAGACCGTTGACCAAGAAAGACAGCTTTGAAGGAAAAAGAAGTGACGAATTCGCACGAAATTCCACGTGTTGACAGCAAAGATCACGTTGATTACGTCCTCCACCGTCGTGGCGATGGGCTAGTACAACGGGAGGCATGCGAATCACAAGGAATCTCAAGTGGTACTGTGAGATGGGCGAGCATACACAAAACCACGTGGATTCTACCCGTGATTGGCGTTTCTAAACACGACGTAGACCGGTTTCCAGACCATGGCTTGAGTGGGTGACTATGTACATGAGCCGCAATGCAAAGCTAAAAAAAGAAAAGAAAAAAAATCAACTTACAAGTGTGTGGTACGTTCACCATGAGCCGACGAGAGAAGGAGGAAACAGACGCTGAGAGGGTGAGAAGAGACGAGACCACCGCCATCTAGGCCGAGCGTTTCGTTGAGGAACCGCGCTTCTGACAGGAGGTGGAGCAGTACACCTCAGCAGCTCCGCCGTGCTCGAGGCGCAGGATGGCTGTGCAGCTGCACGACCAGTGCACCAGGGCCCGGCACCCTCCGCACGGCCATAGCAGCTCCTCCCTCTCTGCCGTTGCTGCGTCGACCTCCGCCACCTCGCTGGAGAAGGGCACCCCATCCAGCTCACACACCGCGCACTGGGGGTGGTGCCGCGACGCTGGCGCCTTGCGAGGGTCGACGCCGAGAAACGGTACGCGCACCTCGTCCAGTGAACCTGGTGGCGGAAGTACCTCTGCGGAAGGCTCTTTCGCCAAAGAAGAGGCCCGTGTGGGGCTCAACGCGTCGGGTTGCGAGGCTTCCGTTGGTGCGTCATCCAAAAGCGTTGGCCGCTCCGCCAGCCCTAGCACTTCGCGGAGTTTGGCCTCGAGGGCCTCGTCCTGGTGCTGTCGCTGCGTATAGTACCTCTCATTCAAGTCGTCCTCGTCGTCTGCGTCCGAGTTGGTGCCGTCGCCTTCACCCGCCGCCGGTGAATGCAGTGGGTGAGGCCGCCTGTCGACCTCCCCAGTGTTGGGCACCTCAGCGTCCTTGCAGGCATCGGCTGAGATCGTCTTGGACAGTTGTTCGCTGCACGCGGTACCTGACACGTGGTTAAGAGGAGGCACATCGGCAATGTTGGAGAGGCTGCTGTCACCGTCCAGTGCCACGCCACCGGTAGTCGACGCCGGTGGTAAATCGGCTGGAGGTTCTTCGTAGACCAGCTGGAGGCACGACATAGCCCAAGACAAAAGACCTGACGGCCGCTCCGATACGGTACGCTGACAGGCCACACTGTGCACGCCCTCACAGGCGATCCATTCCGCGAGTGGTGCGCCAAACGTGCTCCGCAACACGTGTGTTGTTTCACAAAGACGCTCCTGCGAGGGGAAGGAGGCTGCTCGAGTACCGCTCTCCTGTTCCAGACGTTCGCCAAGCACGGCCACGAAGCCGTCCACAAGTGCAGCGCGAGCTTCTGAGGGTAACAAGGCCAGCCGTCGCAGCTGAGGGTGCGTGAGGGAAAGCTTTGCCCGAGCCGCGTCGCTGGCATGGCGGAGAACATCGCTGGTGCGAATAAGCTCATCAAGAACTATACGCCGCTCAAGGTTGACCGCTGCCAGCTCCTCTTCATAGGCACAGGCCAGTTCGCATAGGCATTCCAGCACCACAGCGGAGAGGCTGCCGTGTGTGCTCGCAGTATCTTTTCCAGCCGAATTGGGGCGTTGCAATTTCTCTCTGGTGTCGCTCGGCAGCGCACCGTCGAGTGTCGCGTCGGACACAAAGACAAGGAACCCTAGGACGCGAATGGAGTTGCGTGTGACGCGCCTTTCGCGATACCACCGTTGAATTAACCGCGCGCTTTGCTGTGCACTATGCCTTTCCGCTGAAGAAGACACCACCACATCCCTGTGCCGTCCGCGCCCCACATGAGGATAGCCGTTAGGAGAGCTGGTGACTAGCTCCGTTGATGTACCTACGGAAGGCATTTCTCTTGTTCTAGGTGGTAGTAGCGGAAGTACCCGATGGTAGCTGGTCGGAGGAGGCCGATTTTTTAGTGAGAAGAAGAGAGAGAGAGAAAAGTAAAGAGTACCAGCACGCCAAGGCTGAGGCTACTCTGTGTGGTGCGCTAGCGAGTGTAAGCGAGAGACGCGTGACGGAAGGTATGATGAGGGAAACAGTGGGACGGCCATCCACGGTGCCAGCATCAAGAGTGAGCCTCTTCAACACACTCGCCCCTAACGAGCAGTCTTGGTTTCTCCATCTCCTCAATGAGGCTCCCTCCGTGTGCTGTGGCCAAGCGAGGGACGCCTCAGTGAGTTCCTCCAACATATTATTTTTTTTTCGTTTCGGTTGCGTTCAACAATTTTTCTTCATATCACTGGGATGGAGTGTTCCACCATTTGCGAGCGGACGCACGGCGCCTGGGCAGGAGGTCAAACCGTGCAACCCAAACATGGACCCACGTGACGGTGGAAGAAGCGGAGTGGTGTGTGGGTCGTCTTACTAGCAGCGCAACGAGGAACGCAAAGATGAAAAGAGTTTTCTGTTCACATGAAACAAATACCACAGTGCGGAGCCGTCACTGCTACGTTGGAGAGAAAAAAAAAAGAAGAGTCGAGGGAAGAATAGGAAAGAGATATCTCACCTACCAAAGTTGATACCCTTCACAGGTGGGCAAACATCACGGAGATTGTAAGAGGAAGCGATCCCAAGGAAACCTGTAAGGAGAAGCACCATCCAACCGTGCGTGCGCAACTTCCTCCTCCCTCTGTGTGTGTGTATTATGGCATCTCTGCTTTGCCCGCGAGCACTAAATGTCGCCACCGCGCGCACTTCTGCGTGATGCCGAACGGGTAATACAGGACCCGGCACCACCACGGTGTGCGCGCGGCATCCAAAATAGCGTATTGATCGTCCACAGGGTGGTAGGGCTGGCCTTGGGAGGCAACGGCCATTTCCAGGGCGCTCACCCGCAAGAGGCTGTGCGGGAACGCGGACAAGGATAACTCCTGCGCTTCTTTAGCTTTCTCCTCCGCGTCCGCCGACAGGCTGTCCAGCACCGCGTCGCAGTCACTCACCACGTCCGTGACGTACTGCTCCGGGATCGCGCGGTTCTCGTCATTCACTCCAGGAGCTCCGCAGGCCCGGCTGCCGAAGGTGCTTCCGTTCTTCTCCACCTTCAGGCGGTCGGCAAATGGGAGGCTGTTGAGCAGACCCCCCACGCTCCCCACGTCATCGGGGGTCCGGAAGGGAAGCGGCAGCGCTCCGTTGAACGAGGCCGTCGGAAGGAAGCGGTAGCGCGCGACGTTGTGGTCGAGAAAGAAGGAGGACGGGAAGCGATACCATTCTTTCCCCACACACACCGTGTAGCGGCGCTGACTTGAGCTCTGCAGGTGGGGTTCGTTGCTCAGCAAGGCACCTTCTGCCTGGATAAGCGTGTACCAGTCGTAGAGCATCCGCTCTGGGCCTGCGTAAAAGTGGTACACAGCCATGGCGCGCGAGAAGGAAATGAGGCCAAATACGAGCAGAAAGACAACGCCCGCGGTGTACACTAACGGGCGAGTCTTGGAGGCGGCCGGTGGCGACCGCTGCTTCCCGGATTTCTTCCCACCAGCACCAGCGACGCCCCCTGCTGGGGTGGCGGCAGTCTCCCTGCACGGCGCGTCCGGGAAGCAGACCTGCGTTAGCGTCACCACGGCGGCCACCAGGAGAAAGGGGTAGGCAGGGGCGAAGAAGCGCTCCTCTTTGTGTGGGATAAAGAGCCAAAAGGTGAGCCAAAGGAAAAAAGGGGAGAGGTACAGAAGCAGCCGGCCTCGGCTCACGCCATCAACCCCGGCGGCCGCGGCGGTCTTGCTGCGCCTCCGCTTCGCCAGCACAACCAGTGGCGCTGCCAGGCTTGCAAGGAAGCCAATGTGAAAGTTCAGAAGGAGGTTCTTCAAGAAAAAATACCACGGCTCCGTGCCGTAGAGCTCCGGGCCATGCTTGTCACCGCCAAACATGTTGTACGACACCACGTTCCACGCACTCAGTGTGGGCCGCCCGTAGTAATACGTGTCTACAGCATAGGACACGGCGCAGACGGCTGCCAGAGAGGTCACGAAGCTGACGGTGGAGAGGGTCGGGAAGCGGAGCAGTAGGTCCAGGCCGCACGGCACCATGATGAGACCCGCGAAGGGCCAGCCAAGTACGCAGGCCGCTACCACCAGCGCAACGGTTGCCCAAACAAAGAAGCGGCACGCACGCTGTGATTGCTGAGGCGCGCTGCTGCTGCGACCTGTCGCGCCAGCTGCCGCTTTTTTATTCCCGTTAGGGGCAGCAGCGCCTGGGTGTGTATCAGCAGCTTGCGATTGCCAAGAGCGTGATGTGTGGCTTCGAGTGCGCAGCCAGCAGCCCAATGCGACAAAATAGAGGCACATGACAAAGCTGGTGGGCAGCACGCTCACGGCTGCGTGGGGAACTGGGTAGTTCAGCAGCAGGAGCACCAGCGTCACCATGGCGGCCTTGCCCGAAAAGACGGACCACACGCTGTACACAAAGAAGAGCTCGCACAAGCAGGCAACGCGGCCGTTGAAGATGCGCAAGAAGTAGTACACGTCAACGCTGGATAGCGCCTTCGCACCACGAATCAGAATCGCGGGCCAGGCATAGATCCAAGCAAAAAAATACGAGCGGAGACCGTATTGCGGGCAATTCTCCCACGTTTGCATCCCGTTGCCGTACAGCAGGTAATGAATGGGCTCCACAAAGTTGTACGTCTCATCGCAATCCGCGATGGGGAGGAACGCAGCGGTGAAGTAATGACCGACTGCCAGCAGCAGAAACGCTGCCAGCATCTGTACGTAGTACCCAAACCGCATAAGAACAGCAAGGGCAGGCAGCCCACTGGCCAGGTTTCCACGACGAAGGAGAGGGGAGGGGGGTCCAACTTGGATCCAACACGCCACAAGAAGACAGTGCCTGAGGTGTGTCCAGAGTGTCTCTTTGGTGATAAACAACAACTCACAAACCAGTAAGAATGAAAGGTGCACGATGAAAAAAAGGCGGTTGACAAGACAGAAAGCCTTGAAAATTTGGGATACCACGCTAGTGGTCACGCACAGAAAGCGGGAGGTGCCCAGTAGGGCGAGGGGGTGCAAAGTAATTACGACGTAACCTGATTTGAACGACTGCAGGCTACCACTTCCGCCTATGGTGATGCGCTCCTCCAAAGGAAATAACAAATGAGGAGTGCGAGGGCACCAACAACGATAACAAGCTGTTTAGGTGAAGACCTTGGCACACAGAGATGGGGATGGGCAAAGAGACAAAGAGAAAGAGAGAGTGGTAGTACACATGGTGCAATCCTGAAGTCCCCCATATTTTCTGGCACAGAGGCATCCGCGCATTCCCCAAGGACGTGTAATGGGGCAATACAATGAGAGGGCCAAGGGACATGTCACCATGTCGCGCACCTTTCTCTTATCTTTTTCCTTTTCACTATCCCTTCGTCCTTCAACTCGCAGACAAGTGCTCTGGCACAGCTTCATAGTCCCTTTACCCCAATGTCTCAGCACTCCTTACGGTGCAAAGCCGTGTCGCAGAGGTCTGTGCAACATTTCGCACCCAACTACAAGAGTGTTTCCTTCTCTTTGCTGCCACTGTGACATACATTTAGCTGTTGTGGCGGTGGTTTGATTCCGAGGAACGTTCGATTATATCGTTTCATGATGATTTTGTTTGTTTGGTGACATGGCCGCTGCTGTAGAACTGTCTTTCACGTGCGTCCATCCCATCACGCGCAGGTGGTGATGCTGCCTTTCTGCTGGGGCGCCTCTGTACTGGCCGTCCCCAGCCCCGGCCGGCAGTATATGAGCCTAATCCTCTGTCTCCCCACCCTCTTGGGAGGAGGCTTCGGTAGACGCCGCGGGCACAGTAGTTCCGGCACTTTCCCCAGTTCCAGTGGGCGTCTCGCTGCCCATCAGTGCCTCCGGGCCATCGTCTTCGTCCGGCATGGCTGCGACAGGATCAACGTGGTGCGAAGAGACCGCCGCGGCCGGTACATGGGGCATCGAAGATGGGCCGCCCACCTCCGCAGGCGCGCACGGGATGTCAATGACCAAGGAGTCCCATGCAACGGTATCCCGGTCTCCGGCTGCAGGACCCAGTGTTGCCGCAACAGCCTTATCCAAGTGCCGCTTCCTCTTGAGCAGTGCCGCTCCGCGCTCGCGCTTGTTCTGAGCCACCTCCTCCGCTGTGAATACCTTTAAAGTGTTGCCGCCTGTCGACGCGGTGGTCGTACGGCTGCGCTCGGCCTCTGCTTCCGCCTCCGCCCGCGCACGCGCTATAGTGGCAAGCGTGCCCATGGCCAGCTCAAGGACAGACGCGCTGCCTGTGGTAGCCCCTGTGGTGGTGGTCGGCTGTGTCAGCAGAGGGGCAAAGGCTCCGTTGCCGCCCGCCATTCCCCGCGCCAACATTGGGGCGGGCCACGCCACCTGACTGCCCTGCGCCGTGCCAGCATCCTCGCGAGACGCCGGCACATCCCAAGCGACGGAGGGGGTCTCCTTGTGGGGAGGGGCGCCCGTGGGGCCTCGCCGCAGTGCACCCGTGCCGCTACGCATCTTTGTGGCCATTGCGGGGCCAACTGCCCCAGCGGAAGAGGAGGAGGTCGCCAGCATCACATCGTAGAGGCGTTCCCATGCCTCGGGAATGGCCTGTGGGGTAGTAGCGGCTGGCGGTGGGGCCTCCAAGGTTTGGGTGGCGCTAGAGGCACGTCGGCTAGGCGTCGCGGGGCGAAGGAAAAAGTGGTTCTCGACGCGCAGCCCGCGGGCCGCTGCCTGCGTCTCCCACTCCCGCCGCCACCGCAGGTACGGCCAGGGGTCATCGGGGTGGGCGGCCTCATCCACAAAGGTGTGGTCCACAACAAGCAACGCTGGGAAGCCGTTGGCGCCATGGCTGCTCGGCTCTCGCACCAGCACCTGCGCCCCCGCCGACGGTGATAGTGCACTGCTTGTGCAGGCCATCTTTTCGTCGTAGCGCTTGAGGGCCCTTGTGAGCATCGTTTCCCGCTCCATGACCACGCCCCGGAGAATAAAGTGGACCAGGTTGCGGCACGCGGCACCTTTGGTGGCGGCAGAGCCAATGTGATGCAGCTGGAGCGCTGGCGGCGTCGTGATGACATTGGCATCCGCGTAGGTCAGCAGCAGCCGTGGTGCACCCGACCACGCCGCCGCTGGGGCGTTCCGTGACTGCGTCTTGCCCACTCCTTTCACAAGGCCGCTGGTCAGCTGGGTGGACACCTCTGCCACATTTATCTCCCACACGTTGACCGCCGGGTGAGAGACGCCTTGCAGCTCAATCACCGCAGGCGGGGGCGGGGGTGATGATGTGTCGCCTGTCTCGACGTCTGTCGCTGAGGGGGCCTTTCCATTGGTCGGGCTGGCACTGGATGTACGGGCCAAGGGGTTGGCGAGACCCGCGCCACGGCTTGTGGGGGCGGCCTCTGTGCGACCCGTTTTAGGTGCAGATGCCGGCGCTGACATGCCCGTCTTGGTGACACCTGCAGCGGCGGCGGTCGGCACGTTGTTCCCGTTCAAGGGGCGTAGGGTGTGGGACGGTGGCCGCGTGTTGGCAATCACGGGCTTGGTCAAGGCGAGAGACAAAGGGGAGGCTGGGGATAGGTGCTTCAGAGGGGAAGGCGACACGGTGCTCGCCGCCAGATTGCTGCGCTGGCTGGCGTGCAAGGAGGACGAGCTCAAATCCTCCGCGGCCCCCTCCTCGCCGTGCAGGAGGCACTGCTCCGGTGGTGTCGTCTCTGCGGCCGGATTGTTGTTCTCCAGGTCCAGGATGACGCTGGCTTTAGTGCGAGCCCGAAGCACCGCCACTTCCGTCTTCTCGTCAAGCCGATTGGTGTTGAGGTCGACTGACGTGAGCGCGGGGCAGCATGCCGGGAAGGCGGTTGTGACCTTCACAATTTTGTTGCGCCGCAGCTTCAGCACTTCCAGTTTGGAAAACACCCGGAACGTGTCAGGGATCTCGCGGATGCTGTTGCTCGTCGCAGCCAGCGACCGCAGAGAAAGGGTGATCTTTCTCGCCTTGAGCTTTGCCACTTCCGCGGGAGTAATAATGTCCCCCAGTCGATTGGCGCTCACCTCAAGCAGTTCCAGACGCCCCACGTGTGGCGACAACCACAGTGGGGCAAGGGACGTGATGCTGTTTCGAGCCGCACGCAGCGACGTTAGATGAGGCAGCACCTCCACCCCCGACAGGGTGACCAGCTCATTATTCGTAAGGTCAATCGAAGTGAGATGCGTAAAGGCGGCGAGCGAGCAAGGAGCAATGGAACGAGGCTCGAGGGTGGTGCTCGCGGGGCTGCCCTCCACCGACGCAGCAGGCCCTTTCTTTGCTGGTGCCGCCAGTCGCACAATGCTGTTGTTGCGGAGGTTGAGGGACTCCACCGCTGCCACCAGCGGGTTCCCACTCCCATGTGGAGTGGCCGCAGCGTCCTTGGCAGGGTCACCCGTAGGGGCAGGCGGTGCGGCATGCAGGCAAGGCAGACAGCCCAGCATGCGCTGAGGCAACTCACAAGCGGAGTGCGTGCGTGTGAGCACCGCGTCCGTCAGGGCGATGCACCACTGGCCGCTCTGCAAGCTCTGCTCGAAGCGTGTGCGCTCCTCCAGCACACTGACGCCTTTGGTAGAGGTGAGACCGGACGGGACGGCAGTGTATAAGCTCCCATCCATGGGACGGCTGCCCACGCTGCTGCGCCGGGAGCCGTTGGCGGTGGGTGTGCGGCGCAGGCTGTCATCGCTTGGGCGACCTAGTTTCGAAGCGAGGGGTGTGTTCGCACCGCTGCTGCTGCTGCCGTGCGCGGCCGCCGCCGCCACCGTGGCGTCGCTACTGCCGCTAGACCGTCGCATGCCGGAATGTCAGCGAACGATACTAACGAGTTCAAAGAGAGAAGTGAAGAAATGATAAATACACAATACACAGGAGTGTTGGGCAGCGCAAGATGGAGTGGTGAAAGAAATGGATACCAGCAATAGGCGGCTTGCCGTGCTTGGAGACAAACGTTTCAGCCACACCTGAGCTTTGAGGAAGCGATGCGTGCCGGAGACTTGATCTGCGTTTGGAATAGGGGTGAAGAGAGGGGACAGAAGGAAATAATTTAAAATACAACGGAGATCCGCGTTATTGTTTTCTACAACTAAGTACGCCTTCTAAGGGAGGCGGCTCGTCGTACGATAAAAGATAGTGTGTGTGTGGTAAAAGGAAAGAGAAGAAGAAGAAGAAGAAACGAAAGCAGAAAGAGGAAGAAGGCGATAGAAATAGAAAACAAAGACGCGGCTGCTGTCCAAGCGTGGCTGCGGTGCGAAGGACGGACAGGCAACCTTTTATGTGTGACAGACAACCAGAACAGACAGCTCTACTATAGGATACCTTGTGGCGAAAGGAGGAAAAGGGAGGAAAAAGGAAAGGAACACCAGACACGAAGAAGAAAGGGTGTCGCGCAACAACAACCCCCAAGTCAACGCAAAGCGGGACAGCTAGCACCTTTGTCCGCGTAGGCCTATGGAGGTCGGTGCCAGAGCGATAACTGGAGAAGAAGGCAAGGGAGGGAGCAGAGGCGACAAGGGCAGGTTTATTCACAGGGGTCCATTCTTCACACCTGGGGAGTTGTCACAGCCAAGAAGAGGAAAATGGTTTGTGCACGGCCAATGCGGCGGACATGCATCCAGCTCGTTGGATCTTTACAGAAAGAAGCATTTCCTTAAACGTGTGTGTTTGGAAGCTTCTTTTCTTCCCGTCTATCTGCACCATGTGTGGGACGTACATCTCTGCCTCAGGGAAGAGAATGCTCAGCAGTACCTTGAGAGTGCACGAGAAGGAGTTCAGTCGTACGGAGGAAGTCTTTAGAAAACCCCAGGGAACACGTTCCACCTCGGTAGTCGCTCCTGACGGAGCACGTAAGCTGATACGTAACCAAGGCGCCTGACACTAGCCTGCTCAGGGTCGAGAGTCGCGTCTGCGGTGTCAGCCTCGAACTGCCGCAACGCACGCAAGGCTCGCCGCCGCTCCTGATTGACACGCACCCAGAATTGCCGATGTTCCCACGCTGTCAAGGAGAGGTTGAGTGTCGTGAACACCAGGACGCCCAAGGCGCACCCAACCCTCAGTTGCATGCGCACACGGCCAGCGGCGGTGGCTCCGGTCCAATAGACGGTGCTCACGGTGGAGACAGCCAATGCGTTGATGAGATACAAGACAGCCTCGCAGAGGTAGTGCGGCTCCATCACGTAAGAGAAGAGTGGATTGGTACGCCCCGGGAAATGATAGCGGAGGAGTTTCGGCTCGTCCAGAACCCTACCCACAGGGCTCTCACAGCCGCTGGGCACCTGCGCGTGGAGCGCGCGCAGACCCTCTGTCACGGTATGCACCGCATCCCTCTCTTCCTTCTCGTCCTCTCTTTGGTTGGACGCGGGTGTTGGGCCACGCATGGCGGCGAGGGTGGCGTGCGCCGAGGCCTGTAACATCTGAATGAGAAGAAAGGTCAGGCACGTCGTATTCAAGCACGCTGTCAGCACAAGCTGAGGTCGCAGGATGGACCTGCTGGTGCCGTACGTCTTCCTCGTGCCCATCGCCGCTGCGTCGCAGGAGAGGGCAGCAAAGACGTAGAAGACGGCACCCGATAGCGCCGCGAACAGTGAGACATTGTCCACCGGCTTTTCTTCAAAGTGAAACACACGCACCGTCTCTACGAGCCGCCAGACGCAGTGCAGCCCAAAGCAGCCCAGTGGAAGCTGCTCCACAGCGGCCGCGCCACATGTGTGACGCCACAGCCCTATCACAGTCACCGCAGCGCAGCCGACCAGGTAAAACAGCATGAAGCTCGTCCGCCGCCGCACCCGCACCGTGCCGAGCGGGGTGCGGGCGACCACCGTGACGACAGCCTGTGCAGCGCGGAGGAAAGCCGACGTTGGTGAGGGGAGTTTCTGTCCGGCAGGGCCCTCTCGGGCAGGCCCCAACGGGGCCACGGGTTGCCCGACGACGCGCCCCCCGTAGCGGACGAGCCGCTGAAAGGCAGGGGACTTCCACCGAAGGCCGAGCACTATGAGAGAGCACCACCAGAAGAGCAAGGTGAGAAGGTGCAGATGTGCCTCTGCCCCCAACGACTCCCCACTCCAGGCCGACCATGAGCCCAGCGGAGACGGGAACATGTGCGTGTCGAAGGGATGCAAACCCTTGGAAGCTGTGCGCTAAATATGCAAGAAACGAGACGCCGCCGCGTGTGGGGCAACAGAGAAAGCTGCTCCAACCATGGAAGACGGGATACGCAGCACGTCGCGGACAAAGAGTGGGAAAGGAGTTGCGATTGCTCACTTACATGGTGCACCGCTGCCTGTGTCTGGGAAGATGACCCTTTCTCAATGGCATGGCGCTCTAGTGGTGTCATGGCACATCGGCCCGTTCGCCCTTTACCACCGCACCGCAGTGGCCCTCTCCCGTGGCTCATATACTGGACACATTGATTCCCATCGCTCATCCATGATCCTGGGGACTATCATCATTACGTCGATTTCGTGTGTGTCTGTGGGGGGGGGAGCGACCCAAGGTATAGGTCCCTCTCTGAACTCTGTTTACTTTATTTGGTCATCTTTACGACAATGAATGAGTGCAAATCTTGAGAACTGTGTCATCGTGATGATAGACTAAACGGCATGGGAAGGCACGTTATTAATGGAATGAAATGTACAAGTAGATCCACCGGTGTCACCGCGTCATGGTCACACGATCACCACCACGCCATGTCGCGACGCCTTTGTGTGCGGGTGCGTGCAGTCGTTCGCCAAAGTGACGTGTGGTGCTCATGGGCACAGAAAGGGTAACCGACAAAAGCCACATCCGGATGGGTGCAGTGGTGGGATCTGAAACAGGGAGCGTCCGTTAAATGAGACAAGAAGACCAAAACTCGGGGATAGCGAAATGGGAGGAAGAGGAGGTGCGAGCACGGAAAGGACATGATTGTTCTGGTACCGTCAAGAATGGAGCACACCCAAAGAAGAGCGCGAGAGAGCTTTGTGCCTGGGTTCTGGTGATTCGGAGAGGGCGAATGAATCCGTCAACCAGGAGGTGGAGAGTACGCAGGGGTGAGAGTAAAAGGAAAAATCCCTCGCCGGTTGCCTCCCTTCCAACACACGGCACTCTAGATTAGGTACGGTGGTGGTGAAGGCGTCCTCCGTCGCTGCTATCAAAGCCACCCAACTGGAGAGGCAGATAGGTCGCATTCCTCACGATAGCTTTGAAGACCCCAATCCCGACAGCGTTGAAGGAGAAGGCGGTCTCAGAGAAGCCACGGAACGTGTGGGGGACAAAGAGCAGACAGCAAAGTGGGAAAGGGGGGGGGAGGGAGAGCGTCTGCTGTGAAGACAAAACGAAAACTTTCGAGAAAAAAAAGAGAGGGAGCGAAGTGAAAAGTTAGATTCGGAGAAGAAGACCGGTGCGGATAACGAGGAGTGGTCACAGGAGAGCCACCGCGGTCATGAGAAACAGAGAATATTATTCATTCAGGAGAATGTCGTCGGGCCGATGGAGGGCCAGCGGCGTTGTTTGCTCTCAGTGTAAAGGAAAGAATCTTTGTAGGAGGAGAGTGCTGAGTACGTTAAAAGTTGGGGAGGAAAACGGAAAGGAAGGGGAAGGAGTGGGCAAAAAAATAATAATTAGTTGATGGCAAGTGGAATTTGATAATGGTGAAACATGTGAGTGAACGAAATTGCGTGGAAGAAACGAAGAAAGAAAAAGAGGGTGAAAGGAGACCGCAAAAGGAGGGGGGAAGAGTGGGAGGCTTGAGGAATTGGGGAAGCACAGTGGAACGAGGAGCTCTTCGACAGGGGGGCAACGTGTGGCAACACGCGCAACAGGAGAGAGGGGGGAGCCTCGTAGCCAACAGGCCGTCAGCAAGCGTTTTAGCAAATGATCTACAGGTGGAAAGAGCACAAGGGGTTTCCAAGGCTCACAGGTGGTAAGGAAAGATGATTGGGGTGATCGGAATAAAAACAAGTCACAAACACAAGAAAAGTAAGAATCAAAAAATAATTCAAGAAACACGTTGCGACACAAAGAACTCCGTGCATGAAGGTTCTTGAAGAGAGAGGAAGAGAGGAGAAGGGTCTCAGGAGGAGTGACCGAGGGTGGGTCAGAGATTCACAAGGGGAAAAGGTGTGCGGACACAACAAACGCTAATAAAGGAATGCAAAGTGAGCACACTAGATGACCGAGGAGTAGACGAGCCTACGCCAGAAACGGATGCCGCAGAGCGTCCGCAGCTGTCATTCGCTCTGCAGGGTTGTAACGAAGAAGCGCTTCCATAAACGACCAGCCGTCGGGCCCGACAAGACGCAGGAGCACGCTGGAGAGGCTGCCAGGGTTCGTCTGGGCCTCTGCAGCTGCCGCGGCGCCGCCTCCCGCGCCGAACAATTGTGAAAGGGGCTGCTGCGGGAGGGACTGCCGGAGGGACTCGTCGTAGTCGGGCGGGGCGATGGCGCGCCACTCCGCTGCGGTCGGCGTCCCGAGGAGATACATAAGGCGCATAAATCGGTGCACAGCAGAGTAGTCGGCCTCGCTCCTGCCGCTGTCGGTGTTCACCACAACGCCAGGCGGGAGAAGGATGACACCAAAGACGAGCTCAAAGAAGATCACACCGACAGCCCACATGTCCACCGCCTCGTCGTACAGGCAGTGCAGGAGTGCTTCGGGGGCACAGTAAGGTTGCGAGGTCACCTCGCCCGTCAGCTCCATCCAGCGCTCCTCCTCCGGGAGCGCCCGCACCTCATCCATGGAGCGCGCAGAGCCAAAGTCTCCCAACTTGGCGTGCGGTCGCAGTGGCGTCGCGGCTGCCCCACCGGACCTACCCACGCGCGCGGCGTCCTCTTCCGCTTCCTCTTCCCTTTCCCCTTGCCTGAGACCGTCTGCGTTGAACCCATCCGCCGCGGCACAGCGCTGACAGTGGAGGTGGCACAGGGCGGTGGACACTTGATGTGCCGTCAGGTCGTGATGGAACGTGACGGGCCCGCGCACGCCTTCAATGACGGCTGCCCGGCGCACACCGCCCTTCTCTGCGTGGACGTCTTCCTCATTGTTCTCCGCTGCTGCAGGTGCCGGCGAAGGGGCTGTGGGGTACCAGCCGTGGTGGATGCGACACTCTGTCGGCTCGCATGGACAGTAGCGCCGAAGAGGGGCGTCCGCGCCAAGGGGCTCGATGAGGATGTTCTCTGGCTTCACATCTCTGTGGACGATGCCCCTCGCGTGCAGCTCCGCGAGCGCGGCCAGGACGCCCCTCAAGATACTCTTAGTGTAGTCCAGAGGCACGAACAGCTCGGTGCCTGGAGAGCACCTCACATCCCAATGCGGGCACGCGAAGCCGTCCATGAATTCGCGCAGATTCATGGGCAAGAACTCCATAATGAGCAGCACCTTTGCTGTATCTCGCGGCACCACGTTCAGCAATGTTACAACGTTCCGGCAGGCCACCAGCGCCTGCTGAATGCTGAGCTCTCGCATCACATATCTGTGGGTCACTCGTTCCTTCAGTTTCTTTCCGGCCACAATGGCATCTGCTGGGTCCGCTGCCATTGCATCTACTCCGCGAAACAGCGTTCCGTAGCTGCCCTGCCCGACAGATTCGAGAAACTCATAGCGAGACCTATGCATTGCCCGCGCGCACCGCCTCTACTTCCTTTGCTGTGCTTCTTCTTCCTTGACGGGATGGGGAAGGGATGCCTGTTTCACAGCGGCGGTGAAGGGACACGCAGCTTCGCACGTGTCTGTGGTGCTTTCAGCACTCGTGCGATTAAATCAAAAAAAAAAGGTATATGTGGACGATACTATAGATTCCCAGCACGATTAAAAATATGAACAAAAGAGAAAAAACGAAACACAGTCGGTCGTCGAGGCAATGTGGTGTTTACACAAACAAAAGCTGTTTCTTGCTAGGGATGAAATACACCTGGAAAGCACAGAGCAAACAAAAGTAAAAACGAAATCAAAGCCAGATGGTTGAAGCTCGGGATCCTTCCGTGTAGTGAGGAATGTGTCCAGGACCTCAACCCCACAGTCAAAGAGAAATGCGGCCAACAGGAGAGAGCACACGTAAGAATAGGAATTACAAAACGAATGTAGGGAAAGAAATCAATGAAGAAAGTCACGTCTTATCAACGATAATGGGAAACGGAAGTGTAAGAGATAGAAGGGAAAAAAGAGAGTGGGGGAGTGAGGGGGCAGGATCGGAGGACGGATCGTGGAGGCACCGCACGTGAGTCTTTGGTGAAGTGGGAGTCGCGACGGTGTCGAGGCGGTGTGGGAGAGGGAAGCCTCACAGGTCACCTGGAGACCGGAAGGCCTTTCGCGCTAGAGAACGAAGAGGACGCGTGCGAGCAGTACGGGTGTGCACGAGAACCACAGGATGCCAACCAGTGTTTCAGGATAAACGGATGGAAGGGAGGAGGAGGAGGACAAGTAGAGTTCACGTCGAAAGACGCGTCAAAGAAGACGAAATAGAAGAGAAGAGAAAAATAAATGGAGAGATAAACTTGTGAAGCAGCATCCAGTGGCAGTGGCAGTGGCAGTGGCAATGGCGGTGGATGTGTGGTTGCCGTCTTTTGTTCAATAGGTACTGTGGAGGGACGGGGGGGGACAGAGAAAGAGGGAGAGAGAGAGGGTGAAGGCAGAAGCGAAGCGCAGCAAGAACGTGATGTAGACGTTCACCACGAACAGCTGAAAAAGTGGTACGTCCATGGTTAAACGAGCAAGCCAGACACATGCCACAACTCCGTAAGCTCGACGACACATGCAGGAAGTCTCCAGGTGCCAACAAACTAAGCGGTGCGTTGCTAGGGACACGCTTTCCTCCGAATGTGCAGTCAAGGCGTCGGACTTGAGTCTTCACATCGCGCTCGCACTTGCGTTGTGCTCATCATGCTGTCCTGCGACCCTCAGCTACCAATTCTTCTGTCTTCTTTCTTTTCTTTTTTTGCCGGTAGTCGGAGATGATCTATAACGAAAATCTGATGCNTTCACTGTCCAGGGTGAACCCTTTTGGTAATATATATATGAAACGAAAGCGCCGGCGAGAGGAAGCGCCTCTAGGCACGGAAAAGACACGTGTCACAAGCATCATAGCAATGCATCTATGCGTACAACGTACAGCGTCAACATGAGACAGGGAAAGAAGAGTATGTGAATCGACACCCCAGAAGATTCAAGAGAATGCGCGGATGTTCTCGAAGCGGAAACGCATGACCACGTGGCCGCGCGTTAGCTGTCGTCGTCGTCCTCGTCCGAGGAGCTGTCGTCAAAGTACGCGTACTTCTTTGCCGCTGGCGCGGGTCTGGCACTTACCGCTGGTGCACCCCCTTCCTGCGAACCCCGTGAGGAGGCGCGTGCTGCACTGGCACTCCCGCTGCTGCCGCCTGTGGTGGATGGGGAGGTGGTCGACTGGCCGTGTCGGGGGACCTCCTCCTTCTCCAGCGGGTCCTCGTCATTGTCGCCGTCGCCCCCGACAAAGTTCTTCCGAGGGGTGGCGCGCAGAAGCGCAGCGGCGTGAGGGCCGGTGGGCTCGGGCGAGCTGAGGTCCTCGTTAGCCGCGCGAGGGGTCTGTTTTGGCGTGGCCGCATCCGCATCCATTGGCAGCACGGCGTCCTCATCGCTAACGGGAAGGGCCATCACGGGATCCTCCTCTTCCTCGTCTTCGACCTCTTCGTCGTCATCCTCCGCGTCGTCATCCCAGTCATCGAAACGGTGCGTGCTTGCCTGTGGTGGGTCCGTTGGGTCCAGCGAGGGGCCGGCTGCTTGGCGACCACCCTGCTCTCGTGAGGCGGAGCGAGGCCGCTGCCGCTCCACAGCCGTGGGCTCCGCCTCTGTCGGCGCCAACGGCTGCTGCTGCTTTTCAATAGTGCCAGAGGCGGTGTCCTCGGCATTGGCCGTCGACGTGGACAGTGCCCGCGGCTCGCTGGGGGAGGCCCACGCCTCTGCCTGTGCCGAGGGTCTCGGTCCCTCCTGTTTAGGCCCCTGCCCTACGGATGGCCGCCGCATGGCCGTCGCGGGAGCTGGGGTCTCGCTGGGGGATGTGGTGAGGGAGGTGCTGACATCATCGGTGCGCTCCTCCGTGGTAGTGGTGCGTGCAGGGTGCTGGCGGCTGGGGATAGGGGTCACAGCTTCCGACTGCGTTGAGGTGGCCGTAGCGTCATCGTCTACAGGGATGAAGCGGGAGATCATGGTGCGCTGCCCAAGGGTGCTGCCACCGCCAAGGAGCGTGGTGTCCGCGCTAGGAGGCAGCGTCGTGGGCGGAGGCAGCCGCTTCGGCTCTGGTGCCTGCATCTGCGCCAGAGGCGTCTTGGCTCCCTTGCTTCCTGTGGGTACTGGTGGCGGCCGCCCCGCGGACGACGAAGGCTGCGATCCTTCCTCCTCTCCTTGGCTGCGGGAGCGCGAGGTGGAGGTGGTGGTGGGTGTCGGCCGTGCCCCCGGCTCTAACGCACGGACCAGGCTGCTGCCGCCGGGGGAGGTAGCCGCCGTGGCCCCAATGCTTGCACGGACAGGGGAGAGACTGCTAATGTGTGTGGCAGCCTCACCACTGCCACCTCCTGCCGCCCCACCGACGGCAGCCGGCGGTGACGGAGGTGTTGCGTGCTGCTCCTGCTGCACCAGCTGCTGATGCGGCTGCTGCTTCGGGTGCGCACGATTTACGGGGGTGCTCGCCGACGGGAGGAGTGATGCATCGTGGCTGTCCTGTGCCACAGTCGCGCTGGCCGCTGCTGGTGCCGTGCCAGAGCCTTCTAGCGTTGACACCTTCGACGGTGCAAAGGCGGTGGTGCCTTGGAGGTGCGTGCTGCCACCGCTCGTGGCGCTGCTGGCGAAGGCGGCCAAGGCTGTCGTGGAGCCTTGCGCTGGTGCAGTGTGAGCACTGACCGCGGCAGAGGTTGCTGCTGCTGCCAGGGTGCTTGCAACCGTCTCGGCCAGCGCGCTGACACGGCTCTGCAGCTGTTGAACTTGTGTTGTCACACGTTGCGCGTGGTCCTCGCAGTCCTGCGTGCCTTGCGCTGCCTTGTCCTCGACCGCCTGGAGGTGCCGCTGCAGTCTGTGCAGCTCCCCCTCCACCTGAAGACGCACCTGTCGAACGGCGTCCTCGCAGTCTGCTTTCAGCGTCTGCAGCTGCTGCACGCTCTCTGCATTCGCGCGTCGCGCGTGCCCTTCCAGCCTTGCCATGCTGCTCTGCATAGTGGAGAGAGCGGCAAGCTGCTCGTGCGTTTGCTGAGCAGATTGCTGCAACTCTGCGATGGCGGCCTGCAGTGCCTCTGTTTGTTTGTCTTCCTGTATCCTCTGTTGAACCTCGTCCATGCTGCGGCCGATTTCCTTTTCCACGTGCGCTTGGAATCGCGCAAAAGAGTCTTGCAGCGTCACCTCCAGTTGCTCTGTGGTGCTCGCGGTGTGCTGGTTCATGGACTCCAGCTGCTTGCTGAGGTGCCGCTCCACCTTGCCGACGCGCTCCGCCACGGTCGCCTCGAGACGGTCAAAGAAGGCGAGCTTCTCATCCACGCGCTTCCCACGCACCTCTTGCAAGTCACGCGCCTGCTGCATCTGCCGCCGCAGCGCCTCCACGTCCTTGGTATTCTCCTCCACGGTGGCACGTGCCGAGGCGCTGTCAGCGGAGAGGCTCGCGTTAGTGGACTCCAGCGTCAACAGCCGCTTCTCCAGACGCTCCACCTCCGCCTTGGCGGTGGCGCTAATGCTCTCACTGCGTGCTGCGGACTCCTGCATGCCCTGTACCTGTGCGGCGAGAGCTGCTCTCTCCTGCTGGGAGTCCTTGGCCAGTTGGCTCTGCCGCTCCGACAGAAATTTCATTTTGCTATCGCCCCCAGCGAGGCGCTGCTCCACGCGCGCTGCCGCCAGCTCCTGCTGCTCTGTCACAGCCATGACGCGGTCCCGCAGGTCCTCGACGGCAGCAAGGCGCTGGGTCCATTGCTGCTGACCATCCACAAAGTTTTTCACGCTGTCGTGGGACTTCTCAAAGAGTTTCTCGCAGCGTGCCACCCGTTCCGCCGCCGCCTCCTGCGACCGGGCGGTTTTCTCCGCCAGTGCTTCACTCCGTTCGCAGACGCGGCTGAGGGCCTCCACCTGACTTTCCACACGCGCCGTGGCCCGCTTGCAGCCCTCGATTTCCGCTCGAAGCTTTTCCGATGATGCCGCCGAGTGCAGCTGCGACTCCACCTGCACCAGACGGGCGTCTCTGTCGAGGAGCACATCCTCAGCCCGCTGAGCCCGTGCTGCAGCCTGCTGTGCCACCGCCGTGGTCCGATCTGCCTCTTCCTTCACCGCAAGAAAGGACGCCTCCATGCGGCTCGTTGCGTCATGGGCGGCGTCCGATTTCTTCTCTGCCCGATCCACGCGCGACGCCGTGACGGCCTCGTTCGACTCTAGGGCGTTAATTCGCTCCGTAAGGGTGGCCCCCAGGAGCCGTGCCTCAGCCTGGCAGGTACGCACGCAGTGCTCCACCTTCTCCTCCATAGCCGCCACAGTAGCCTTGGTGTGCTTGATATCGGCCCGCACCGCCTCGTTGGTCTCCTTCGCACCCGCCTCCAGTGCCGCGGCGCAGCTGTGCCACGCGTTGTCTACCAGTTCCCGCACCGTAGACCCCACCTTGGCAACCTCTGACTTGATGAACTCCTTCGCCACGCGCAGCTCCTTCTGCTCGTCACGCCGCATGTCGGCGAACCGCACCAGCTCCGTGTCCAGTCGGTGGCCCAGTGCCGCGCGTTCTCGCTCCAGCTGCGCTGTGCACTCCACCCGTGTCGCACCGCTCTGCGCCATAGCCGCGTCACACTTTGTGCGGAGCGCGTCCAGCTCCTCCCGCATCATTTCCCAACGGTCGAACTGCGTCGCGTCGCGGGCCTTGGCAGCGCGCTGGAGTTCCTCTACCTGCCGCTGCAGCAGAGCATTCTGCGTCGCCTGCTCGCGAAGTTTCTCGCCGACTTGGTACTGCAGCTCCGCGACATCGCGCCGCAGCTGAAAGTCACCGCTGCGCAGCTCCACCATAAGCTCCTCTTTCCATCGCTTTCCTAACGCGACAAGTGTTTGGCTGCGGGACTCCTTCTCCGCTGTCATCTCAGATCGCAGCGCGCCAATCTCACTCAGCGCCACCTGAAGCTGACGTAGCACCTCTAGCATCCTCGCGTCGCCCTCCGCCATAGTCTCCGCGGAAAAGGAATCATGGTAGTCGCCGTGGCCTTGCGGAGCATTTTCCTTGTTGCCATATGGCGGGGTGGGGCGTGCGTTCCCCTGATACAGGGCGTAAGAGGATAGGCCAGTACCGCGTGCCGCGCGAGGCCCACCCGATAACGCGTGCTCTGCCGCACGGAGTACCTCCGTAGCGTCTCGTGTGAAAGTACTCATAATTCTATTGAGGTTCGTCTAATCCAAGAGCGCCTTGGTGGGCGTCTATCCTGTGTGCGTGTATGTGCGATTGCTTGCAACCGAAACCCCTGCGAAGGCCAATAAAAGAGGGTATATCTTTCTTCGAATCCTGGGGTCGCCTCGTGGTCTTCTGAGTTGGTTGTGACAGCACGAAGACACTCGACAATCTATATTGGAATGACCGTAACCTGTGCCTGTGGTGCGGTCAATTATGTTTCTTTCTTTATTCGCGAGGAGGCGTTCAGCCAGAGAAACAGAATATATGAGGGTTATGACGTCAGGTGGAAGAGAGAGAGAGAGAGCAACAAAATTTGAACCGCCAACTAAACACACCGTCACATACCAACGAGAAAGGGACTGACCATCTCTCGCCCTCTACTGCCGCTGAAGGTACGCGTGTTGGCGTCACCCACCAACATGCACGTGAGGGAATTGGACAGCCGCAGCAACAGTGCGCTCGTCGTCGCGTAGCGTACCGCACCGCACTGCGCTCATAGGGAGAGGGGGACGGTTGTGCAGCCGACTTCCCTGACGAAGCATCTTTTAGAGTTCCCCCGTTTCGTCCTTCTACCATTTTGGAATCTGTGTTTTCGTATGTGCCCCATCTGAAGGTGGAGGAGTAGTGCACCTGAATCGCGCAAAGCAAGTTGGGAAGAGGATAAGAAGAAAAGGCAGCCGCCTTCGGTGGTCACTGGCTACAAAAAGCAGACGTTCGAAAGGGGAAAAGGAAGAGCCACAAATGGTCTCCGCGCTTCATGCTATCTCCTTTGATATCACGTAAAAAGATTGACGCGACATACGTTCGCCTAGTCGCTCCCTGAAACTGAAGTATTAAGGTGAGGTGGCCCGCGTGCCATTCGTCTCACTGCCTCCTCGGCCGTCGTCCGCTAACAGTGCAGCGCTCCCCTCGGTGACGGCGGCGAGTGCGTCGTTGCAGTAACCGGGGAGTTCTTCCTCGCGTTCCCGCAGCCGAGCAACCACCACGTGCAGGCCATCGCACACCCGTTTCACTGCCTCGCGTTTCCGCTTCAGAGCTGCACTGTGGGCGGCCAGCTTTGCCTCGCGGCTGCTCAGAGCGACCTCGCGCTCCGTCAGCTCCTGTGCCTTGGCGCGCAGATCCGCCTGAACTGTTCGGATGGTGGACGTTGTCTGCTCCAGCGCTGCAACGTTGCGACGTCCCACCTCCTTGTACTTTTCGAGCGCTGCTGCCATCGTCGCCTCAGTGCCACGGGCGGCCGCCATAAGGTCTGTGAGAACGTCGTCACCTATTCGGCTGGTGCACTCCAACAGAAGGGCCAAAGCGTTTCGCTCCCACCGCAGCGCAGCCGCTGCGAACATAGCCACAGAGGGATCGGTGACAGGGTCACTTTTGGCAACGGAGGGCAGAGGGGGTGGAACAGCAGCCATGGCAGCGCTCGCATTCTTTTCTGCGCGCGTGACTGCCTTCTGCGCCTTCTTCAGTTTCTCTTTCAGCTGTGCAACCTCCTCTGTCTGGGCCGAGAGCGCGCGCTTGTGCTGTAGCACCTCCTGCGCCAGCTCTGTGGCACGCTGCTCGTGACTCTGTCCTTCTCGCTTGGCCGCTTTGAGTTGCCGCTGGAGTTTCGTCACTGCCTCCTTGTGTTCGGTCTCAGCTGCAGCCAGCGCCTCTGCCTGCTGCTGCTCGCGCCGCCTTGTATCTGCAAGCGCTGCCGTGGAGGCTGCCGTGGCTGCGTGAAGATAGCTGAGGCCTGTGACCAGTCCGGCAGCCTGCTCCTCGAGAGAAATCTTATACACCAGGCGGACTTCCTCAAGCAAGCAGGACGCTAGCAAAGGCATGTCAACCACGGGCTCCGTCTCCAAAGGAGCGGGTGGCGAAATGACGGGGCCGTCCGCACCGTCCTCGTCGTCTGAGGTGAGGCTGACTTCCGTCACGTTGGCCGCGGAACCATCCCGTTCGCTGCCAGCGCCCACAAGTGGCACAAGAGGCCGGCCTGGCTCCACAGCGGTACCGTCCTCGCGTGGCGCCGGCGGTTGGTGCCCGCGCTCAGCAAGCGACTGCAGTTCCGTCTGCAAGGACGCGCATTGCGACCTCCACTGCGCGTTCTCGCGCCGCAGGGACTCTAGCTCTTCCTTGTCAGCTGCCCCATTCACTGCATGTGTGGTGGTGCTACCAGGCGAAGCACCCGTGCTCGGCCCATGCCACGCTTGCTCACTTTCTTGTTGCTGTCGCCTTAGCAGTGCAAGCTCAGTGGTTGCCTCCGCCAGCTGCGCGTGCCACCGTGCCTCTGACTCCGCCTGCGCCTTTTCGAGGGTGGCCACGGTATCCTTGAGAGAGCGGATTTGCTGCTCCTGCTCCTTCATGAGTTGTTCCGTCGCGCCACCATCTTTGCTTTTGGCCGCCGTCGCCGTGTGCTGCCTCCGTTCCTTTTCCTTCTTGAGCTCGTCCTTGAGCTCCTTGACGCGCGCAGCATGCTTCTTCTCCAGTTCCTCCAGTTTGGCCTCGTGCTGCATGAGCACCTCTTTCCCTTCCCTTGTGTGGCGCTCTTTCAAGTCCTGCATTTCCTTCGCGTGCAGAGCGGCGCGCTTCTGTCGCTCTGCACTGACGGCGCGGTCCTTTTCTTTTTTGGCCTCTTTGACGTCCAGCTCCAACCGCGCTATTAGCGCCTCGTACTGCTCGCACGCCGCCTTGTGGTCCGATTTGAGGCCATCCAGCTCGGCTCCCGTTGCATCTAACTTGGCCTGCAACTCTTGCACGGCGCCAAATGCCTGTGCCTCAGCTGCCGCGCGGTCCTGTTGTGCTTCACGGGCTTCTGCGGCTGCGTGAGCTTGCTGCGTCGCCTCGAACTGCTCCCGGAGCTCCTGTTCTCGTCGTTCACGCTCCTGCACGCTTGCCTCCCATTGCCGTCGTTCTGCCTCTAGCTGCTCCACACGCTCCTGTGTCTCTGCGACCTTGGCCTGGGCCTCCTCTGCTGCCCGCTTCAGCGCTCCCACAGACCCTTGCAAGATGAGCTTGTCATCTTCCCAGGTTTTTGCCCGACGCTGTAGCTCCTTCATAGAAGCCAAATCCCGCTCGCGCTCCGCGAGAGAGGTCTCGGCCGCGTGCAAGGACGTCTGCGCCGTTTCGAGCGCGTTCCGGAGATTCGTCAGCTCCTCCTCATGAGCTTTCCGAAGCCCCTCCAGCTGCACCGCGTGCTCCGCTTCCAGCGCGGCACTCGTACAGGGTGCCTCTTTCTTGGACACGGCCTCCTCATTGGCAGCCGTCTGTGTTTCCGCAGGCGAAGCGCGTGCGACGCGTCCCTCCTGGAGTTCCTCCATCCATTGGGTGAAGGATTCCCGGAGCGCCTGCCGCTCTGCAAGGATGCTTTCCTCCAAGGCAGCACGCTGGCTTTGAAAGACTTGAGTGAGACGCTCCGTGACCGTCTCCTGCAGGGAACGCTCCTGCTCCTGTAGTGCTGCACGTTGGCTGACGATCTTGGCTGCATCGTTGGACACCTTCTTGAGAGCCTCCTGCAATGTCGCTTCGCGCATGTCAAGGAGCTTCTTCTTCTTCTCCAGACGCTTTTCCTCTTCAGCACCGTCCGTATTGGAGGGAAGCGGAGATGACGTCCCAGCACCAGCCTTGCTAGTGGAACTGACTGGGGAGGCGGCGCCACTACTGTTGCCGCCTCCTGCGTCGCTTGCGCCCCCGCTGAGAAGATTATTGCGCGCGACGGCGACTTCTAATTGGAGTTCCAGTTTCTTCACTTCGCCTTGCAGTGCCTCCTTTTCCTTGACCAAGCTCTCGTTCTCGCCCCGCAGCTCCTTGGACTGCTTAATCAAGTTTTCCGCCTGCAGAGTCTGCTCGTTGAGGAGTTCCTCGAGGATTTGGCAACGATGTACAGCCATCTCCGAGTCCTGCTGCACACGCCGATTGCTCGTGGCACACTCGTCGCACACGGGCACAGGGGCCGTCCCCGGGTGTCCAGGGAGCACCATTGCATTATCGAGGCATGAACTCGTGCAGAAGACGCGGCCGCAGGATTGGCAATTGTCGGGTGGTCTGAACAGACCGAATGATTTACCACATTTAGCGCAGCGCTCCGCGGTGTGTTTGTTAACCCACCGAGAAGAAGGCACAAGCTCAAAGGAGCGCCGTGCCCCGCTACCACTCATCCGCTGCGTTGCTGGTGGTAGCACAGGGGATGAATGGGCGAATCAAAGAGGGAGCCCGCCACACAGCTACGGTGCACAGGACAGAGAGAGAGGAAAAGGGAAAATATGTTGGGTAGGGAACGTGCGGCCTCGCTGCGCCAGCGATGCAAAACAGAAAGAGCAAAGGAAAGAAGATCTATGGCAGCAGCAACGTGTGCGTGACTTGCCGCAACGGCCTCGTTGACAGAATGGGATGGTATGGCAAAATAGAGAAAATCAGTATGTAAGGAAACCGAAACGCAATACGTTCGGAGAATATTTGTGATACACTATAAGGAAGGAGCGTTACAACAGCACCAAGCAGTGAAATAAAGAAATCAAACCAATCAAAGCAAACGGCATCAAAGAGCTGAGGTGTGATGTGAGTGCTCCGTCGTCGCCACAACAATCTACGAAAATGAAGAAACGGTGGAAAGTGGGGGAAAAGGCAGGTAAACGTTCTCAAGGAACCGATAGACTCCCGCAATGCGCATGCGCGAGTCAGCAGTAACATAACAGACCGCTCCACTGGAAAGCGTTTCTATCGCTTGTGGTGGGATGGGCCATCCGTTTAACTCGTACCCTCTTCTGCTGACCGTGAATAGCAGCAAGTGCCAGTACCTGCGGTTGCCGACACCGTCCTACTTGGTGGCCACTGAGCATGCGAGCGGAAAGACTGCGGGAGTGCAGTCCTGAACCCCCGCCCTTGTGCAAGCTATCAATCATGCGCCGTCTTCCGGCGTCGCCCTGACGCCTGGGCTCTCTGTGCCACCAGCCGTTGACGCGTCGTCCGTTAGAGGCTGTTTTCTGCTTATGTTGATGAGGTGGGGTAGGATACAATCTGGGGAAAGGGAGGAGGGTGAATGGCACATGGTCGCCAAACTGTACACAAGATATATGGGTAGGGCATTTGCGATGGACCATGGCACCCCATAGGTGGGTCAGCCTGGGAAGGCGGTAAGGAACAGGACAGCCGCACCATGAAAAATAGGAGCCAGAGGCTTCTACTGTAACGCTACGTCAAAAGGACAAAGCACACGGTAGCAAAGGGCTTCTCGAAAAAAAAAAAAAAAACAGCAATCTGAAGGCGCAAACATCAGTTGAGCAGGAGCTAGCCGGAATCGTACCGTACACCCCACACAACTAGCAACAAAACAAAAAAGCAGGAAAGCCGCGTGAAGAGACTTTCCTGTCACATGCTTGGTGTCCAGTCACTGGTCCAGTTGGACCACGGGATGGTCCATAGCAGCGTCGCTGCGTGGCAGAGTGTAATCTAGTGAGTCGTAAAGATAGGCGCAGGCGTGATGCTCCTCTACGTGGAATAAGGCTCAATCACCTCTTCAATGGGTGCTGCACATCCTGGCACTGGACATACTCTACCAACCTTGGACGCGCAGTCCTTGCACAGCACCTGGTGCTTGCAGGGATAGCAGATGGAAGTGGACAGGCAATTGCGGCAGATGATGCACTTCGCACGCTCGTTGATGGCGACACGGGTCCCAGCAATCAGGTCAAGCAGCTCGCGCTCCATCTCCTGGAGGTCCTTTAAGCTCTCTGTCTTGAGCTTCTCGATCCGTGGGAAGCGCACGTGCGTGTCCAGAATGCTTCGCTCGACGGCGGCGCGCTTCTGCTCGACTTGCCGCTCACGCGCCGCTGTGACCGCCGGGTCCTCGTCCTTGCGTCGCCGCTGCTGCTCTGGCTTGAGTGCCTGTTGCTTCTGCTCTTCAAGCATGCCGGTGCGAAACTGCAGTTGAGCAATACTGGGGAACGTCTGTCTCGCCTCTAAGCTCATCTGGACCCAGAACTGGTACTCACTTTGGCGGAACGGGGAGTTGGAAATGGAGTTAAATTGGACAACGTTGCCGTTCGGCGTGGAGCGGAAACACGGCGGCAGGTCAATGACAATGTGCAGTTCCGTGGTGGCGGCGTCCGCGGTGAAACCAGAGTAAGTAGGTCCTTTCTTTGTGTCTTTGACGCACGCAATGTAGTAGTGGTCATTAATGTCACGCCTCTGCTCATCGTTGCGCATCTCCAGCAGCACGCGCACGTAGCAGCCCACCACAGCCTCGCGGAAGTTTCGCCAGTCCATGAAGCTCACCAGTGTCGTGCGGAACAGCTGCAGCTTCTGCAGTGCCTCCAGTGAAGGAGGGTTATTGGATGTCATCCTCCCAGAAAGAAAATGAGGTAACAGTTGGAGGTGTCAAGACAGAGAGAGAGAGGGGGAGAGGGAGAGAAAGGATAACAACAGCAAAATAGAAAAAACGAGGGTGTTCGTGATGCAAGGAGGCACGCCGACCAGTAACGGCTTTCTAATGAGGCGAGTCGCAGGCAAGTGCCTAGCTGGTAAGTTAACGCACGCACACGCACACACAAAAAGAGGCTTTAGTAAAACAAGGATGCTGAACCTCACCTACAGAAGGGGTGCGTTGCGGCACGTCTTGTCTGCGCAAGGAAGTCAGAGACTAAGAGACTGACAGCTAGTGAAGGAGACCCTCACGTGCTGTGGATGGAAAGAAGGAGAACAATCAGCCCTAGTGTACGGCTATGCAACGATGACGACAGAAAGCACGTTGCCATTTGACCGAATTAGAAGTCAGAAGGAAAAGAGAACAGTCTTAATCAAAGGGATTAACCCACATGACCATCATCATTGGAAAGGCATGCTGCGTCTCATTGGCACCTTCCGCGGGAAGCCCAGGGGAACCACCACCACAGCATTATCTCAAAGCACTTGAGTACAATCGCCAACCTTGACTTTCGAAACAAAAAAAATAACTACGCCAAAACTATCAACTCAGTGGCACGCATCGTGTGGTATTAGAATACTATTGCTAGAACAGAACTGTTTCCTTTCGCTGTTTTTTCTTGGTCTTGTTGCCAGATGGCAACAACAGGCGATTGAACAACCTAGTCAGCGGGGTATCTCGAGCCAACCAGGAGAGGAAGTGAGGGGTGGAATAAATCGGTTCCACATAGTCATTGTAAAGTGGGACAATGAACACACAAGAAAGATAGTCGCAAAACAGAGGAAAAAAGCGCTGGTGTGCGCTGAGGGTTCCAATCAAGCGAAGAAACGCGGAGCAAAGGCACAGCACCTCTTGTACAGCGGTCGCTGTTAATATATAAAGACGCACAGTCAAGACTGTGTGCCTCAGAGGTTCGGGATTCCCACAGTTGTGTTTTTTATCAAGAGAAAAGCACATCGACAAAGGCATCGCTCCTCCCGAGCAGCATCGAGAGGGAGAGCAATCCTATCGCACAACCTACGCGAGGCTAGCAATGGCGCGCCCTCTTGGCAGGGGCTGTGTGCTCAGCTGCATTGCCTTTGCTCTCCTCGTTGTCATCCAAATCGGTTGCTGAATCGCCGCCCATGACATCCAGTGAGCCGTTGGCCTGCAACTCACGGTCATTCTCCTCGTAGGAGATGGTGCTGCTGGCAGAGCTGTGCGCCTCCTCTCCGTCATCGTTCGTAGCCGCTGGAGAGGTGCGTGAAGGGTTGGGTGTCGGGGTCCCCTCGGTGCGGGAGTGACTGTACGTCGATGGGTCCTGGAGGGTTTTCGTCCGCGCGCTCTCCCACAGCCACTCGGGGCCGACGCAGCGGAAGCGCACGGCAGGGCTCAGCGTGGCCTGTTGCTGCTCAAACACCTCACACGGCATGACGCAGTATTGGGCATCCATGGGCGACGCCGTCACCTCTCCGCCCATCTGCTGGACGGCCGATGCGACGGCAGACGCCAGGCTGGCGGAGACGCCGTCTCCCCCAAGGACGCATATTTTGAGACCGCAAAGGATACCCTCGAGGGGATTGACCACGGCTGACGCACCGCTCTTGCCACAGGTGCGTGGGAGGAGGTACGCGCGAGCGGGCAACGGGGCCTGGGCGACTGCCGAGTCAACCAACCACTGCGAGGTCAACACACGACCGCCCAGACTGAAGACCTTCTCCGCCTCCTCGTTCCACACGTCCCCGATGCAGTGTGTGGACCGCTCGCCCACGAGACACCAGCTGTCGTGCAAGGTGGCCCCGAGCAGTGATGCCAGGCGTGCCCATTCCTGACGATTCTCTAGCGACGCCGGGAGCAGTAGCCGGCAGCCAGCCAAGATGGAGAGGCGAGATGGGTGGTAAAGCTCCTCCGCGTGGCGGCGGCCCAGCGCAAAGCAGTCATCCACCCACTGCTCGGTTACCACTGACGCATGCAGAGGCCCCGCGCCCACCGTGGCAGCTGCACCGTGGCCGGGTTTGACGAGGACAATGACATGTGTAGAGGCAATCCCCGCCTGCACTTCCTCTCCTGCGTGCACGACGCGGCCCCCCAGCATGTCAACTTTCCTTTGCATCTCCAGAGTAGCAGGAGGGTGACCTATGATCTGCGCGCGGACGTCGTGAAAGAGCGTCCACCACGACCGCGGCAGCAGCGCCGATGACGCGGCCACTGTCACTGCACCCGTGTGCGAGAGGGGTGGTGCCTGCTGCAGCTCCGGTGATCGTTCGCGCTTTTTTGCCGCGTGGACAGCCTCCTTCGTTACTGAGGGGCCAAGAGCAGGTGCAGGTTCCAAAGCGCTAGTAGGGGCAGCCGTGCTCGCTTCTTCTTTGCGCGCCGGCTCCGCACCGTACACTACAAGCTTTACACCTTCTTCACCCGTGGACGCTTGGCGTAGAACGGTTTCGTCCACGGCATTCCAATCGACGCCTGTGTCGTCTGCGGGACGCACAATGTGCAGCGACGCATTGTTGCGTCGTGCGTAGGCGATGCAGCGCTTGAGGCCCTCGAGCAACGCGGTTTGGTTGACGGGGGGAGTCTGCCCGCGCGGAGCCGCGTCCTGACCCAGTACGGTTGCCACAAACACACGCCCAGCGCGGTGAGCATCGCCAACCTCTGTGAGGATCACATTGCCCAGTGTGCGTTTGCCCACACTCTGTGTGTACGCCTGCTCCGCTACGCCGCCAAAAACTCGAGTCACCTGACCCATAAAACCGCGGTGCGACCAGGCCCCACCAATGGCGCTGCAGTGACACAAAACCACACTCTCCGAGTCAGGCACGGCTGGTTTGGTGGCGTCCCCTTTCACGTAAGAGAGACCCGCTGCCAGTGTGTACGCTGCATTCTCCGTGTCTCGTACAGTGGTGCTGTCATTTTCTGTATGACTTGTGGAGTCTACCACGTGTGTCGCAACGGTGGTAGCACTTACGGGCTCCATGTTGGAAGCCTCCGCGTCCTCCCCGCCCGCACCGCCAGGTGCGATGACGTAGCTGTCGACCAGCTGCAGCGATGCAGGAACTCCGGCAGAGGTGAGCTTCTCCTTGGAGGTGCGGAAAAGCTGCATGAGCTCCTGCAGGGTCGTGGCCGAGTCGCTGTTCTTATCTGTGCGCACGCGTAGAATGCGAGGAAAGCGGATGGAGATGCCGCCCGTGTGGGTTTTGGTGACGGAAAACTCGGCCCCAATGATCTCCATCACATCCGCGGCGTTGGGATCCTGCATGATCATGTCAGGCAGGTGCGAGGAGTGGCAGTCCAACCATGCCGGGGCCTCTCCCTGGGACGGTCGGGACATACGCGAGGTATACTTTTGCGAAAGCACCGTGAGGGCCATGTCGTCCAGGCCGTTGCCCACCTTGCACACCGTCTTGTAGCGGCCTGGCTGGCCAGCAGGGACTGTTGTGTCCACACAGCCCATGAGGAACGTGGAGAGGATACCGCCCTTATTGCCGCTGCCATACCATGCGCCGAGGACCAGTAAGTCGGCCGAGTCGGCCAGCCCATCCAGGTAGTCCTTCTTTAGCTTGAGCCAGTGACGGGCGCGGGGCTCATAGACGCTGTGGACGTCTTTGATAACGAGGCCCTCGAGGCCCTCCGCGATGGCGTGGTTCAGGTGCTGCTGGAGGATGGCCCGACGTTGCGCCATGTCTCCCTTGACGAGGCACAGCTCTGAGAACATGACGCGGTTGCGCGTGAAGGTCACCGCCTTCTTGAGCTCAACGCGGCGTTCCTCCAACGGCATTTGTAGCAGGGATTCCCCGTCCTTGTAGAGAATGTCAAAGAGGAACACGCATGGGCAGGCGGTGGCAAACTGGGTGCGTTTGTGCTTCCCCAGTGTGCCGAACGGCAGGGGAATGGACGTGTTGATGTCCACCATAAGAATCTCGCCGTCGAGAATGCAGTCAGTGGCTTGAATGGCGCCGCTCAAGTACGGCTCCAGACCCGCATACTTGTCAGGTCGCATAGGTTTCAGCGAGCGGGCAAAAAAAGTGAGCTTGCTCCCTTGTTTGTGGACTTGAATACGCTCACCATCGTACTTGACTTCGGAGAAGGCGCCGTTGGGACACTTGCTGAGGACCTGGTCAACCGTCTTCGCGGGGGCGGCAAGCATTGGAGCTAGCGGCATGCCCAACTTGATTTCTGCCGCCACAGTTCCGCGACGAACAGCGCCTGCGCCACCCTTCTTCGCAGTCGTCGTTGGGGCGGGTGCTTCCTTCGCACCCACTGTAACAGATACGTCGTCGTCGAGGCCGCCCGTCGTGGAGTCTTCCGGGAGGCTCTGTGTGTCGCCACCAGCCTTCACGCGACGCACCACTTCCTGAATGTCCGCGCAGTGCTGAAATACTTCGTAGGCGCTGGGGTGCAGACCCCTGAGCACCACCCGGATGCCCGCTCCCAGTCGCAGGTCGAGTTTGAGTTCGCGGAAAAAGAGGTACACAGCGTGCGCGCACGCTTCATCGAAAAGTGCGCGAACGACCCCCACACGCATCACTTCATTCGAGGCTGCCGCCATTTGATCCAGAAAGCTGTCGAACCGTGAGAGAGTCATGTCGCACCACCCGTCACGGTCCACGGCCACTTTGGCTTTGAAGTGCTTTTGCGCCGTCTCTCCGATGCAACCATTGCGGTTCCACTCGCTCTTGAGATCCTCTTCAGGGACGTTCAGAACAATGGACAGCACTCGCAACAGCTGCTTTTCTTGAGCGTAGTAAATCCTGTTCGCGTTTTTTGGGAGAAGTAGCTTCAGCAACAGCCCCAAATCTCCGGTAAAGCGACTGATAAAGCCACGAATGAGCTCCTGCTTGATGGTGAGGGATGGCTCTGCTGTCACCTGCTGGCACAGAAGGCCAAACTTCTTGAGGCTTTCATCCCCACTCATGATGCTGGGCGTTGCTCAGTGAAAGCCTCCCACGACAAGCGATGCGAGTCTACCGTGGAGCGCTGACTTCAACGATGGAAGAAACAACAAAGAGGGAGACCAGCTTTAGTTCTACGAAATGGCAGAAGTGAAACGCGGGAGTGAAAGAGAAAGAGAGAGAGAGAGAGAGAGAAAAAAAGAGGTATGCAGCACTATGCAACCAGCACCTATCACAGGGAAGCCGCGTTGAGTGTTGACAGTCCGACAAGGATAAATAAGTCTGACTACATAATGCGCAGAGAAGATAGGAGAAAAGGCAGTAACCATGGAATGTCCATGTTGCCTGAACGTTGTGGGAAAATTGCTTTCCCAAAGTGTCGTAAGGTCAGGCAAACGGAGATTCTATTCTCCAAGCCAAACTTGCTCCGCAAACACAACTAACGACATCCTCTGTGCACATGCATATTTTTATTCTTTTTCAGAGAGTCAAATTTGATGAACACGAGAAAACACAGCGACAGGGATGGAAGGACAGGCGCACGCCCCTTTCGCGACGGATTCGCCTGACCATGAGGCGTCACCCTCGAGGAGCACCAAACAGCGACTCTCTACGGCGCGCCTGCCAGTTCCAACCACGCGCTCAACTCGTCCGGCACCTTCTGGAACATGGCAGACGCCACCACGTGGAGAAGATCTAACGTGTGTGAAGGGGGCAAATCGCGCTGTGCCTCATCTGCTACCCATTTGAGCATGGCCTGAAAATAATTGCTGTCCATGGGCTGCTCGCCTGATTCCACGACGGATCCCAACGCCATCTTCACCTCCTCCATGCGATCGGCATGGCGGCCGACAATAACAAAGGAACCCAGCAACTTGCTGTTCTTGCGCATCTCCACCTTTGTTTCGGTAGCACCCATCATAGCTCTCACTGTGTGAAACAGAACGCGCATCATGTCTTCCGATGCGGCTATGTCCTTTGCGTAATGGCGCATCAGCACGGGCATACCGTTTTGTCGCACAAGGCGTTGAGTCTCTGCCTCCCGTGTGAGTGCCTTGCAGGCATCCAACAACAGGGCCACGACCCGGGTGTGGTTGCTGGATCGCAGATGCGCGAACAGTAGCTCCACTCCCACTCCTTGTGAGTCACCATCCCAGAGGGCAGCCGACGGTCCTGTGTTTCTTTCTTCGTTAGTCGCTGCAGATGATGGCGGGTACCAGTGGCAGACAAGCTGCTCTGCGTACACTGGCAGTGGTGGACTCCGGGTGCCAAGGAAACGCACAAAAACCTCTTGTGCAGCGGCGGTGGGGTCATGACCGGCCTCGGCGAGGCCTTGAATACAGGCGACGGCGTCCTCTAGGTAGTTGAGCTCAGACGCCGCGCATAGCGCCGCAGACGCCGCTTCGCGGTCCCAGCAGGCCGATGTGTGCCGCATCCACGCCCAGTGGCCTATGAGCCGGCGGTGGTTCCTCGTTTGCAGCAGCAGCCCAAGAATGGGTGCGAAGTCAGCGGGATTCACGAAACCGCCACGCATGGCAATCTGCATGGTCTCCAAGACGTCTTCAACCTCTGTTGCTGTCCCTGAGCTAACGCAGCACAGAGATCGCAGCAGGACGGGGGCGGAGCTTGGGTGGAGACGGATGCGCCGCAGAAGGAGCTGACGCACCTCCGCTTTCACGGTAGGGTGGGCTGTTTCACCAACGGTGCTTCGTTCTGCCAGCAAGATCAGCACTGCGTCTTCCCCTGGCGCATTCGCAGCGCGAAGAGTTTCCGCTAGCTGCTTCAGGGTCTCATTACTGAGCGCGAGGGCGTCCTGACGAATCGCGTCTGCGATGCCCCCCACCAACTCCGCTGGTCGGTGCGAAGACGCAATCATGGCGGCTACCTCACGGGGCTCCTTCAGCTTCAGCTTCACCGCTGCCGAAGCAACCGCCATTGGCAGAGGAAGAGGAGCGGAAGAAGACAACGTGCGGAAAGATTTGGTTGCGTTCTCACACTCCTCCTTCGTCTGCATCACGTCCGCAATACGGTCGCCACATAATAGCCTCGCAAAGGCGGACAGCTGCCATGCACTCCGCCTCAGCATTTTCGTTTCTACGATGAGTTCTTCTGGAAGCTAAAAGAGTTGGTGTCGACAGCCCACGATCACCTGTTTGACGTCTGTAAACTGTTGAGTATGGGGAAGTATGAGTCGTTTCGGAAAGGTGTCACAGAAGTTGAGAAAAAGGAAAATGTGATCATAACACAGTTGGCTGCTGCCCTCGCATCTCCGTTCCCAGGCTCTATCGTAGCCGTCGACCTCCCTTCTTCTTTTTTTTTTTGTGTGTGTATGTGTGTGGATGTGTTCCACTCACTCCACTTCGTCCACAGCACTCGAAACCCCAAGAGGCTAAGGAAGTTGTGCGGTAGGACAACAGGGGCTGGATTCACTTATAAAACTGGTCGAGGAACCTTGTGAAGTTGTCTACCGTCGCACGGGCGTTGGCACTTACCACGTCACACCGAACGATGACAGCCTCTCACCTCCGTAGTTATCATCGGTAGTTCGCACTGACAGCACCTTCGCTGCATGTGCCTCTCTTTTTCTTTGTTTTGTCACTTCTTTCTTTCTTTCTTTGACGATCTAACACTCTTTATAAAAAAAGAATAGACACCCAAGCAACAAAGTCAGTTGAACCAGAATGGAAACGTCAAACTGTCCAGGGGGGGGGGTGAGGGACACAGGTCTGTTCGACACAAAGGGAAAAAACAACATCGTACAGGTGTCTTTACGATACGGATTGAGGGTGGGTACTCAAAAGCGTTAGAAAAAGAGGATAGAAATCGCATGATGCCCCGTGGGGACACCTATCCCTCACCTCAGCACCGTTTCCGTAGGGCTTTTCACACCCCTTTTCACCTTTCTTCCCACAGCTTTGCGTCGGCGAGGGGATGCGTCTATCAGTTCTCAAAGTCCGCCGTGCCCAACGCGGACATCACCTCCATGCGCTCCTCGTCCTGAAGCTGTCCCCAACATTCTCGGATAAACTGTGGGTCGCGGAGCTTGAGAATGGGGATCGCTTCGCCGATGGAGGCCTCTAACAGTTCCATCACCGCGCCGAGGCGGTCGTAAAGCGCCTGCCTCTGGCGCCACTTGGCGGTGGACACATTCGCATTGTTGCCCTGCGAGAGGGACACAAACCGGTCGACGAGTGCAGTGCACAACTTGCAGACGCGGGCCAAGGTCTCGTCCACGTCGCTCTGTACACGGTAGCCAATCCACTTGGCAGGCAAGAGGTCCTCCACCTCCTCCGGACACGTGCAACGGTGCACATTCTCCTCCCAGTGCGTCTCGTCCTCGGTCCAGGAGAGATCCCAGGTCTGCACCAGCTTGGGGGCGGCTAGGAAGGATTGTGCCGCCTCAGCGTCCCAATTGTGGAGTAGCCCGCCCACGACCAGTTTCGGCTCGCGAACGCTGACGTAAGGTCCGGTGACTGAGGCGGAGTTGGGGTTCAGCAACTTCATGGTTTCGCAACCCTGCATTTGTGCAGGGTTGGTCGTGTACGGCAATACCGTCTGCATGGTGCACCGCCTGTCGGAAAAGAAAGAAATGAGTAAAAGAAAACCTTGCTCGGTGAATGCGAAGAAAACAGAAAGAGAACCTGCGAAAAGGGGGAAAAAAGGTCGTAAGTGATCTATGTGACGCACTCGCTTTTTCCGGTTGCCTGCCCAGCGCGCGAAAAGAGAGTGTGCGACGGAGAGTAGCAAGTCTAGTTTATGGGAAGTATCAGTATTACACCAGTGGGTTAGCACAGGTGTGTTCAGAAGTTAGAAGTCTACGACAAAGTGAGGGGAAGTGAACAACGAAGGCAAATCAAGCGCACTTGTCGCCAGATAGGAAAGGAGGAATGAGGGGAAAGGCGATGTGACGACGTGAGGTTTGGGTGGGGGGTAAACAGGTGATCAAGTCACGTCCCTATACATGCGAGCTGTAGTCGTTGGTCCCGGAGCCCACCAAATGCCTTCGTTTTTTTCTTTGCTTTTCTGAAGATACAAAGCATTTTCCTCGTCCTTCTGAGCTCACATTCGTTCTCATCTTTTGATAGCGCGCTACCCCACTTCGAGTCAGAATTCTAAACGACTCTGTTGACGGATGAATGGCTCTTGAGAAAGCTTTTATATGTAAAGTTTTGCTGTTGTTAGGTCAAAATGAGATAGCAGAGATGGAAACAAGGAAGAAAGCTGTCTGATCTAAAAGATCGATGTTTTGAAAAATCGGACAACGGCTGTCGGTGAATGTCGGGCATCCTTTGTACGCAAAGGGAATCCTTGAAGAGAGACGAACAAGCGGCCCAGAGGACAAACACCGCGTCAGTGTGTATAGCTGCATCCTCCAAGCATTGATTCTGTGGTGTTGCTACATGTAAAACTGGCGGAGAAGCAGCCAGTGCACCGACATCACAGCAATAAACAGTAGGAATCCAGCTGGAAGGCAAATAGGGAGAAGATCCTTCAGCAAATCTGTGCGAGATGGATTTGCCTTGCTCTCTTCCGCGAGGATAGCCGCAAGCTCCTGCTGTATGGTAAAGATGTGCAGCTGCTCAAGCTCACTTTCGTAGCAACCATCGGTGTCTGTTAGAGTGCTATTGTGCTGCTGGAGGATGTGCGGCATTTGCTACAGGTAACGTTGACAGAGGGCGTGCGACAGGACTGTGTTATGGAGGAGCTCCTCGTGCCAGGCTGTCTTTACTGGGGATGTCTGGCTATGGGTTGCAAAACGTGGAGAGAACACTCTGTGTAACGAACAGCCTAGCGCTGCGCCTACGTGAAGTTTGAAAACGGGCCTTCCACGGAGACGATGATGATGAGAAAGAGAGAGCGCGGAAGGTACAAATGAACACAGATGTTGCAGGAGAAATGGCCTTTTACAGCCCTCCTCTTATTACTATTGTTCCTACATGTGCAATGGAGAGTTGTGCGTACGCGTCGAAAAGACGCTTTCGTCCAATTCTTATGCGAAACGCAGCAAACAGAGGAGAGCATTGGAGCTCCACAAGGGCCGAAACGAGGCTCGTATGAACACTTCCTCCGTCGAACGCGGTGAGAGTTGGATGTTAGGATGTAGTGTCGGTAGGGAGAACCAAGTCTAGTGAAGGGAACGTTTCAATAGTAATAAAAAAAAAAATGGCTGCAACAAGAGTGTCACGCAAAGAGCTCAGGCTGCAACAAGCCGTGAACGTTCAGACAGAAAAGAGAGGGTACTGATTGTGAGCCTCGCAGCAGTGAGTATGACAGTTCTCGCAAAAAAAAAAAAAAATGCGTGAAGACCCAATCTAAGAGTTATACAAGGTGAGAGCAAGGACAAGGTTGCGTCTGCCCAGAGTGCGAGGTCAACGCGCACAAAATATATTCACTCTTCTCTAGTGACTTCGGCCAAAGTCGAATTCGGAGGCCGGAAAGAGCTCGTGGGTGACTGGGCAGCGGTACAGGACACGGCGTTCCGGTGCTACGGCCATAGAAAACGGAACCTGTGCCGGGATCTCATTCCGGTGGTTTCTGTTCGCTATTTGCTCGTCAAGCTCTTTCTGGAGCTGCGCTCGTTGTCTGTCCTGCAGTGCCTTTCGTTGACGCTCATCACGGTCAGCCGCGCGCTGAGCTTGCTCAATAAAAAGTCGGTCGATTTCTTTCTCCCGTTCAGCCTCGCGACGCCGCTGCTGGCGCTTTTCCTCTGCCTGCCGCTCCAGGTCGGCTCGCAGCTGCTTCTCGCGAAGCTCCCGCCGGTGGGCTTCGTCCTCCTCTCGGTGATCCCAGTACGTTGATACCATGGCCTCCTCTTTGTCCGCTACGACGCGATGCGCGCGCTCGCGAGCGATATTCTCTGCCGCAGCGCGCATTGCCGCCTGCTGTTCGAGCTTCCGCGCGCGCTCCAGCTCTTGCTCGCGGAGAGCAGCCAGTTTGCCTCGACGGATCTGCTCCTCAGCAAACCTGCGGTCCGCCTCCGCCTCCTCGCGTTCCCGTGCCCGTCGCTGCTCCGCGAGCCGCTTATTTACGGCCTGGTCTTCTTTAAACTGCTGGGCACGCTTTTGGAGTGCCCTGTCGTCGTCTGTCGCGAACGGAGGGATCACCCAGGACTGGCTACGGCGGCACTCCGCCTCCTCGCGCGCTTGTTGTCGCTTCTGTGCCGCCTCAACGGCGAACCGCTCAAAGGCATCGCGCGTGCGCTCTCGCTCCACGAGACGGCGCTCATTCTCCTCTCGCATTGCCTCGAGGGCCAGTTCGTTCGCCCGGCGGGCCTCTTCGCGCTCCTGTGCTGCCTCTGCCCGTCGGCGTGCTGCACGCTCCTCCGCGAGGGTGCGGTTTTCCTCCGCAATGCGTTGCTCCTTCTCCGCCTGCTCCGAGGCCGCGCGGCTAGTCTGTCGCATACCAGGGACAAACGACATGTAATCTAAGGCAGCTTCCGCCTGCTCCTCGGCGTGCCTGGCAGCTTCGCGTTCCAGACGCTCCGCTGCTGCTTGCTCTGCGGCTTCGCGGAGGGCGCGTTGAGTTGCAAGCTTTGCTTCCCTCTCGCGCTCTCGCTCGGCAGCCATCCTCTCCTCCATTTGCCGCACCAAGTCGGCCTCGCGCTGCATGCGCTGACGCTCTTCGCGTGCCGCCTCCTCGCGGCGGCGTTGGGCCTGCTCCATGTTGCAGCGCTGCAGCTCATCTAGGAGACGGCGACGGCGGACGTCATCGCGCGAGAGGTCCTCCTCCGAGGGACCAAAATAGCCCTGTCCTGGGGCGAAGGCAGCCGCTGCGTTGGCGGCCCGCTCAGCCTCTGCCTCACGACGCTTCTGCTCCGCGAGCTGCCGGTTCACCCCGTGGATCGACGGGATTTTGGAGTCGTACACAACGTACTCGACCGTTTCCCCCTTTTTCTTCGTCCGGATGATTTCCCCAGTGGGATCCGCATAGCGGGGGCCCTGCTCATTCCTACCCTGCTGGTGCGTTCCAGCTCCCTGTCGCGGCTTCGCGCGGCTCGCATGCAGATTCGAGCCTGGTGGAAGTGCGGCGGGCGACCAGGTTCGGCATGGCGTACGCTCTTCGTGGTGTGGGCGAGGCCTTTGCGTAGGTGCTGACTCTTTGGCCTGGGAAGTGGCTGGACTGTCAACCTTCACCTTCAGGTGCTTCAAGAGAGAGAATTCGCCGTCCATGTTTCCAGCCACAGAAAGCAATAGTGAACGAAAGCAAAAAAAAAAAAAAAACTACTCAGATGGTTTCTTTTGAGTAAGTAAACAGAAAGGAGGAAGAAGAGGGAGTTTACAATCGGCACGGGGTCATTCTGAAGAGTTCCGAAGCGTAGTGCATCAATCGACGGCATTGTGCCAGAGATGACAGGTGCGAAAAGTGTTTTCTACCGGATCTTCGCACGCGGCATTGTCCACACGCAAAGGTTGCGAGCAAATCCGTCCATGTTTCCTCGCTGGAGGCAGTGACCGCAGTCTCTTTCTCTTAAATGCGCTCGGTAAGATACTTTTTGATTTTTCATTCTTCTCAAACACTGACGCCGAGGCTCCATGATTCCACGTGAAGCCCCAACGGGCAGAGTGTCTCGTGCTCATGCGGTTTTGGCGTGGCCTCACACGGTGCCAAAGCTCTTGAACAATCCGAAAAGACGCCGCAAGCGAGGCTGACAAAGAAAGAGAAGAAACGCTATCATAGAGGTTTGTGGTAGTCAAAAAAAAAAAGGCCAAGAAGGCTTTCATTCTGGCACCAGCAAGAAATTGTCTGAGCAAGAGAGTGAATCAAAGGGAAGTGAAATGAATAAGTTTTGCCTCGAAGTCGCGCAGAAGAACAAGACGATTTGGTACGCGTAAACAACCAGATGTGGAGAAAATAACTGCCACCGTTGTCGTTTTCTCACGCAACGGTTTTTTTTTTGTTGCTGTTTTTTGTGTGTGTGCGTTAAAACGGTTTCGGGAGTGGGTTCTTGAGAAGGTTGGAGATCTTTTTGAACTCCGGGTCCTTGGCGTCCTGGGCCATTTGAAGGATGGCAGATTCGGACGTGGTGAGCATGCAGTTCGGACCCCATGTGCCCATGAGCTTGAGCGCGGCGTTGAGGTCGCCGGACTTCTGGCTGCCGACACCGTCCACGCACAAGACGGCACGCTTGTTCATGTCAAGCACTTTGGCCACCGTCTGCATCACGCACACGTGGCCTTCGATGCCGAAGATGACCACGTTATCCACGTCCCCCAGCGCCTCCTCCACTTCCGGGACCACAGCAGAGAAACGAGTCTTCGCCACCACAAGCGCGGACTTCGGGATCTGCACTTCCGGCACGGTGTGGCTCAGGCCCTTGGGGTACTGCTCCGTTACAATGTACTTGGAGTGCTGAGGGATAATCTCGTGAAAACCAGCGAAACGGTTGGCCACCGCCACGCAGTTCGGGAAGTTCGTAATACGCTCCGCAAACGCCTTTTGGAGGTCGATGCAGACAAAAGCTGTCTTGCCCTTGGTGTAGTGCGAAAGCATGCGAGACATGATGGCAGAAGGTGGAATGTGAACTGCGGAAATCTTTTGCTGTTGTCGCTTTATGAGTAAACCGTAATCAAACAGGGAAAGTCTCAAAGAGAATGAAATATCTTTGGGATCACAGGGGAGAATCGGGCCGAACCATAGAGAGTTGTGAGAAGATACAATGAAGAGAAAAGCATGGCGAACCGAAAGGGAAATGGAGCAGAAGCACGGGTAGGACAAAGTCGATTAGGAAATAATGTCAACCTTCTTTGAGACTTGTGCTCTTGCTTTTTCGGACACCGTCCTTACCTCGTGTGGTCGCGCCAGCCATGTGCCACGCGGCTTGCACTGGCAATTCAGAGATTGCGCTCTACACTTTCTGCATTCTGACAGGTATACGGCTGGTTCTGTGTGTTGATGTTTTCGTAGTCATGCATAGACTTTCGCTAGCCGACCAAACACTTGACAGCGTTGGCGTAGAAGAAGTAAAAAAAAAAAAAAGGGAATGGGGAAAAAAGAGAAACAAGTGACGGGGGCGTTTTAAGGCGAAAAAAGAGAGAGGAGGGCAAACAGAAGATGATGAAAAAAAAAGAGAGAGAGAAAGCAATTGGGAGCAGTATCACCGCAGCGAAGAAGAAAGTGTTATGAATTCACGGGCACTCAGCTCTGCTGTGTACAATACTAGTAGGGGAACGCGGCATCACGAGCGAGTCACTTCAAGGGAGCGAGTGAAGGCCTAATAATGCAAAATAGCCACCACCGGGCTCAGCTACAGGTCCTGTGGGTACTTCTCCTTTGCGAGACCTGAAAGCTTTTTGAAGAGTGGATCCTTGGCGTTCTTGGCCATTTGGAACATGATGGACTCGGAGGAGTTTTGGGCACAGTTGGGTCCCCACAAGCTCATTTGCTTAAGTGCCGTCTCCCGATCAAACGGCCGCTGGCTGCCAACGCCATCGACACAGAGCACCACGTTCTTCTTCATGTCGAGCAAATCTGCCACCGTCTGCATCACGCAGACGTGCGTTTCCACGCCGAAGATGACAACATTCTCGACGTCGTCGAAGAGATTCTTGGTGTCGGGGTTAATGGCAGAAAACGTCGTCTTCTCTACGACGGACGCCGTTTTCGGGATCGTGATCTCCGGGACAGTGTGTCCCAGGCCCTTGGGATACTGCTCCGTCACAATGTATTTGGTCTGGTCCGGCGCAAAGCTGTGCAGACTGGCGAAGCGGTTGGCGACAAAGATGCAGTTTGCATAGTTGGGCACCAGACCGTTGAAGGCGGTTTGGATGTCGATACACACAAAGGCAGTCTTGCTTTTAGCGTAATGGGGAAGCACGCGAGACATCGTTGGCGAGCAGCGAACCCGTGTTGCAAGAGTAAATCAAATGTTTGTGCGCCTTTCCTCGAGGATTTAAAAAACAAAATACAGATGAAAGTACCCTTTGCGACGCGTAAGCTCGTCTGGGGAATCGAATTGGGGAAAAACGAAATATGGAGGCTGAAGTGAGCGACTCTAGAGAAACAAGTACATGGATAGAGAGGACAACGGGATAATGTATCGTTAATCAACATGGAGGCACGCGCACACAATTCCAACAGCGCGTTCCGTCAAAACAAAGACCGATATACTCGTGTGATTCTTTTTTTCTTCTTCTAAACCTCAGCACGCGAGACGTTCCGCTGCAGCGTTTCGTTGTCCAGGTGTAGTTGCACGGAACCCTTGCCGCATCTTTGATCTGGCACGTTCGGCTGCTGCTGTGTCCGAGTCTATTTTTCTGTCCCATTTGAAAGACTTTCATAGTTTTTCTTTTCGATAGCACTGGATTCACTTCACGTGTCGTCGTTGTAACCAGCAATAGCGTTGCAGGAGGAAAAAAGAGAGTCGAGACGAGTCCCTGACACTCTGATTTGCTCAAGATGCCATGCAAACGCCTACTCACCTCCATGGACACACCCTCTTCCCCACTGGCCACATATTCATCGTGGCATCGGTGTCTGCTAGGGGTGTGGTGCGTTAGATCCATACGTTCCTATGTCGAGCTCCTTCTCTTCGACGGGGAGATCTGGCAAGGGAAGGTTGTGCATTTGGAGGAGTTGACACATTCTTCGCATCTTCGCCGTCGCGATAGCCTCTTGTCGCTTGTACTCGGGGTCCTCGGTGGCATCTGCCTCCTCCACAATAGTGCCAAAAATAATTTCGCGAGCGCACGCGGTTGTTGCCTTTTCCAGCATGGGCTGAGCCCAAGAGAAGGCGTGATCCTGGGGACCGGGCATAATCAGCGGACGCTTGGGGTCTGCCTTGAGCTCATGGACCTCGAGTCGATTGTTGGCCACCTCCAGTACGCAGGCGCTGTTTCGGTTTACTGCACAGAAGGACGGCGCCGAGAAGATGGTCACTACTGCTGGGATCTGCGTTTGTGGATGGATGCGACCGAAAATGAAGCCAGGGAAGTAGATGGATTCTTTGTAGTGGTTTGGGCGTGCAAAGCTGTCGTAGTCAGGCCGGCTTGTGTGGTACTCCATGCCAACAATGAGTGTGGCCAGGTTGTTACGACTGACAAAGTTGCACGCGGCGTTGAAAGTAAAGCGAAAGGCGTCCTCGTTCGGGGACGCAACAAACGCGCTTCCCTCCGCCAAACGCTCTTCATCCTCATCCATTTGCTCGTTGACGACAAACTCGCGAAGATGCTCATGGGATTCAGCACTTTGGATCTGCGAAAGATAACGATAGGCGGACGCAGGACCACCGGCGACACAAAAGTACTTTTTATCAATGACACATGCAATCGACAGTGTGAAGAAGAACTGCTTGAACAGTGCCTCGTACTGCTCCACCTTGACGCCGGTGTGGAGGGCACGCAGCCGTAGCTCATTCTGGAGAGAGCCAAAGTTCTCAGGATGAATGGGGTAAAGGAGCTCATGCTTTCCCATGAGCGGCACAACGCGCCTGTCTGGGTCGAGGACCAGCAGCGCGATCAGGTAGAGCACCTCAACGGATTGGTGAGCTCCATCAATGTAGTTCCCGAGAAAGACGATGCATCGAGACGAAGGGTTCGGTAAAATAGTTGTCAACAAATAGCTGGCAAAGTCGCTTGCATGGCCACGGATAGGCCCTACCACAACGCTAGGGCCCTCTACAGACTCCAACAGAGCACGAGACTGTCGCTTGGCGGTTGCCTGCCGAAGAACGCTCAACACATCATCAATAACGATCTTCTCCCCTCTCCGGATAGCCTCAGCTGCCTTGACCACATTCGCCATTCTCAACTAAGGATACTCAGCTTCGCCTTGCCTACTGATCACGTTGAAAATGGAGCTTTTCCCCCAATCAGAGAGACAAGAGCCGCTCGGTGTCATCAAAGGAGGAGGAAGACGAAGAGAAAGAGGAAGTGGAAGCACATGGAGGTGACTACTGTAGAGCAGCAGTGCCACAAAGAGAACCACAACCGCTCGCAATGGAACAATAAGACTCGGTGGGTTAAAATTTCCACGAGTTGCCGCCAATCCTACCAACATGTCGACACGGCAGTGATACGCGGCACAAGCAAGAAAATGGTAGGTTGCGTCTGCACCTCGCGCGAGATACCCACCCGTCTCCTCCTGCTGTCTTTGCGTCTGACGCGTTCACTACGCCTTTCAATTTGTTTTCTCTTTCTCATCCTTTCGCCTTGATTATACAGAATGACAACAGACATAACATCAACGTACACACAGAGAGAATACACAGATGCTGATATGGAGGCCCCGGCACATGCATCGTTTGAACGATAGAACGGGCTTCTCCCTGTCTTGACCCTTCGCCATAACACACTCGGCCGCTGTGAATGCAGCTCGCTGTTCACACCTCGGGAATCATTGCCAGTTGATCCAGCGTATCGTAGTACACCGAGACAAGCGCAGCAACTTCAAAGTAAAGGTCACATACCTGTTTCGTGCACACCGTGGGTACATAGGTGCGCATGGCGTCGAACACGAGCTGCTCCCGTGTGGCGCCAATGATGTGGTAGCTCCCCAGCGTGCCTCGCCGACTGTAGGCGCCTACAAAGGCAGACGGTGCTGCAACACGGCCCACAGACGGCAGTGGCGAGACGCCATAGAACCGTTTTAAACTATCGAAATTGCGGAACACGAGTTTCTGCGTCTTCTGACGCTTTTGACGCTTTGCTTCCTTCATTTACGCAAAAATCAGCCGCACCAGAGAAACCGGCTGGGGGTTTAATGGGGATCGCCAACAAACGAGGCAACTTTTCCGTTTGCGCTTTCTTCTCAACGGAAGGGAACAATGGGAAAAAGCCTAGATGGGTGACACAGAGACGCGTGTGCATGAAGCGGTGAAAATACAAGAGAAGGAGGGATAGAGGAAGGTGGCATCGTGAATCACTGCAGTAACACCTGTTGATGCCACACGGCACGTTCATGTGATGGGGAAATGACTCCTTCCTCCGCATTCGTCACCTCCCGTCAGGGTGGCGGTGGTGCTGGCGGTGGTGCTCCGCTCGTGCTTGGCGCCGTACTTGCTACAAAACTCAGAACCAGAGGCCAACCTTAGGGAAAGGACAGCAAGAGCGCAGCCACCACGGCGCGTGAACGTGTGAGGTGAAAGCACGGAGACCCAGGAAGTGCGCACAAGCCACGTCACTCTTAAGCGCATCTTGTCGCGGGCATGGCCCCGAAATCCTTTTATTGAGACGCTCCTACCGTGTACACATCTCTTTCGCTTGTTTGTGTGTAAGGGGTGACGACAAGAGAAACTTTAGACACTCACAACCACATCATCCATCCACAAGCGGAACAAAACGTTCACAGTTTGTACGGTCCAACAAATCCATCTCACCTCCGACACTGTGCGAGGATCTGTGCCGTGCACAACCTTCCCAACTGAGCTTGGGCATTTCCGGCCACACCGACGACGATGCAACAACAACAACAAAAAAAAGGAGACAAACGAGCGACACGACCTGCGTCCGTAGACCTGACTAGCTCATGTCATTACTGGATAGCGGCTGGTGCAGCAGCCTTGTCGCTTGGGGGCCGCGACCGCGCTTGGGAGGAACGGTTCGGGACGTACAGGCGGCGGCGAGCGAGAAGGTATTGCTTCTGACGTGTGCGCTTGTACTCATAGCGCCACACCATTTCCTGGTGGTAATGGTCAATGACGCGCTGAGGGTTGCGGTCCGACATAAAGTCGATCTTGTAGAGCTTCCTCTCAAAGTCGCTCGAGTAGTGCCACATGGGACCCCAGCCAAGACCGGCCAACTCACCAGAGTTGATAGCAAAACGAAGGAAAGAGCGGTACTCGTACTCGGTGAAGTTTCCCACCTGGATTGGGTGGAAAAAGGAGTCCTTCTCGGGGTAGTACGGGGCGTACTCGTCCAGGCTGTTCTTGTGCTTGTCATTCTCAACGTCGGGAAAACCACTGACTCCGTCAAATGGCTTGAAGTCGCGCGTTGTGCACGTAATGAAGAATTTATTGGGCTCCTCATTCGACAAAATCATCTTGTTCAATCCACGAACGAAGCTCAACCGTGACGCAGGGATGCGCGGGAGCTCCTGCGGGTACAGATCGACGTCCGTGGACCCATCGTTGAGCGTCGTGAGGGTGCGCAAGAAGTCTGGGTGTGGGTAGCGGAAGTGCGTGTTGTGAGAGAACAAGTTCCACCCGTCCACTGCAATGACAATCGGTTTGCTCTTCTCAGCGCTAATCTCGTCGAGTAGATACTTGATGCACACGCTTTGGCGATCGATGGAAGCTGGTGCCACGGCCTGATGGCCCCACTCGCAAAGCTGGTAAAGCGTTTTTGGAGGCTTTTCACCCTGCTCAACGGGGAGATCTTTTGGAGTGCACTTGAGCTCCCAGTTTTGGAGTGCAACGCGGTTGGCGACGGCAAAGTACTTCAAAAACTCTCGCGCGGCGTCTGGTGCGTCAAAGAAACCAGGCAGAATCGTGCTAGGCCAACACCACTCGCCGTGTGTCCAGGACTTCGCATTGGGTACGTAGAGTGTGGTGAGGCTGCGGGAGCGAGCAAAGTGCACCGCTTGACAGACTAGCGCACTCTTTCCACAACCAGCGGGTCCATCCAGAATGAACCCTGGCCTGCCGCCAGTCAGAGAGCTAATGACGTTTTGTTTGCCTTGCCAGAACTGAAGCTTGTCAATGAAGCAATTCAGCAGGTGGCTCTCTTTCCTGTACAGGAAACCGCGCGGGTGACCAGGAGGCATCAGCTGCATCACCTTGCCACCAAGTCCCTCGGGAAAGTACTGAATAAGCTCATCGTTGCCTATGCAGTACATGGAGTCAATGTCGTTGAATCCCAAGGCCACAGGAGCCACCTCTGGTGGATGCGAGTACGTCTTTGTCACTTTCTGCACTGGTCCACCCTTAGTCATGGTGCGCGTTTGCTTGAGCGGGATGGCGCCATCTCCCCACATGGCCACTGGTGCTTCGCACGCATCCGTGTACGACTTGATGGTGGGAGGAGCGTAGAGCGCCGCCAATCCTTTCCGGAACACTTGTGCCCTCATGGGTTCCTGCCAGAAGTGGGTCAAAGATAGAACTAGGAAAGCAGAAAACCTGCCGTGAAGGCAAACGCGAAAGTCAAAGGTGAGAACGACACTAACAACAGCACGATGCTTTCACGTGTTCACCAAACTACACAAACTTCCTGCGGGGGCAATTGTATAGTGGACCGCCACAAAAGAAACGAGACACGTACACCGTAAATGGCAACAAGGGAATGCAAAAGAAAATGGCAGAAAGGGGGAGGATTATTACATGGGAACAGGCACTTGTTCACTGCTACGTTTGCTCGTTTCGCCCAGCAAAAGCACGTGACAACTCAAGTATCGTCCCGCTGACAGCTGCGGGAGGAAACAACGCTGCGGGACAGTTTGGGGGAGTCACACGGAAGCGATGCCTCTTGAAATCGTTTCCTCCGCCTTAGCGCTGGTCGCGAAGATCGCACGCAATACAGCAAAACATAGTGCTCAGGAAAACACGGCGGTCCCTCCTTTTCCCCCGAGCTCCACTGCATGCCGAATCGTTTACCTTCTCAGTTCATTGAAAGCGTACCCCAGTTCGCACAATTCTGACAACTGCCGTTGGTTCACCTGCGGGTGTCACAGTGACCATTCCCTCTTCTCTACTCTTGGTTTTTTTTTGTTGCTGTTCTTTCGCATCACACATAAATAGTAATAGAGAAGAGTATGGAGGTAGATATTTCATGAGGGCGTCATCCTTCCGAAGCGGAGAATCGAGTCAATACGGCGGAAAAATAAATAGATCAAAAGAGTGATTCAGCCAGGGCAGAGTGAACTGACCAAAAGGACTCACTACAGGGAAGGTCATGTGCGAACGACCTGCTGGTACTCTAAGGATCCCATACTGAATTGTGACAACTCGTCATCAATTGTTCTGAGGGTCGCTCGTCGTTTGGTTCTCCGTCTTCTTCGCGCTGCTGCTGAACGGTGGGTTCTGGATGGCCTGAGCTTCGTACTTGGGGTCCTTCTCCATGCAGTACGGAGTCTTCGTCCACGGCACCGTGACATCCTCGGGCTCTCCAGCGCCCAGAGCAATGGTGCGGATAAGGCCGCCACTTGAGCCGTCGCGGCTGTACGCGTGGGCCACAGCGCGCTGGCAGAACTGCACACACTCATCCTTCGTCATGCCTGGCTTGTAGTTGGCGTCAAAGAAGGAGTAAAGGAAGATAGAACCACTGCCACCGAGGGCGTAGTCCAGCTTGACGCAGGAACCGCCAGAAGGAATGCTGTACACAGACCCTCCGTTGACCTCGTCGTAGCCGGCGACGATGATACCAGCGGAAATGTTCCACTTATTCATGTAGCAAAGTTTGTGGAAAAGTCCAGCGGCCGTTGCCACGTTCACGTCGCGGCCGATATCGATGCCGTAGCTCTCCAGGTAGCTTGCCGTGCGCTTGGCGAGTGCCTGGGTGTCGGCAGCAGAACCGCTACGGCAGCAGTAGATCTTCTTGGTTAGCTTGGTGAGCTTGTTGCTTGTGCGGTTCACCACATAGGAGCCGCTGGACGTGCGGGAGTCGGCGGCGAGCACAACACCACCGTCGTACGACACAGCCAGAATTGTTGTACCGAGGGAGACGGCTTCGCTCAGCTGGGGATCGATAGCGGCGGGCTCCGCTTTGAACAGCTGCTTACCAGTCTGCACGGGGCCATTGACGCTCAGCGTCTGTTTGGGCTGCTGAGGGTACGACGGGTCGTGCAGAAGAGTACCTTCCGGACGGTGCAGCATTTGTGATGAGTTGCTTCTGAAGATATGGCAATTGGGGTACTGGGTAGTTGCCGAAGCTTCGGGAAACGGCAATCGGAAAGAAATCCGGTGAAATAGAGATGTGATGCTAATAAAAGCTCAGAAATACACGACCTAAAGCAGAAAGACGGTACCAACGATTTACGAGAGCTTGAACGTGCTGTTTGCTTCCGTTTGCTAGTAGAATCTGAAAGGGAAAAGGAAACACCACGACAACAAAAGATCAACTGCCAGATGTCACGGTCGAGGTGGAAAAGAAGAAAGAAGAGTAGATTGATCATGATGTATTGTTTGGCTCTAACTGGGACGGTTTTTGCTGGCGTCGTTGAGGGTATCCGGGCATCGCTCCCGCGTTCGACGTTCGATCCCGTAACCGAATGGGTACAGCTGAGGTGACACTTCAACGTAGAAATGCATCGTTGCCACATGGCAGGGTTAGTAGTTGTCTTTGCTGGTGGGTGTAGGTTGACCGCAGAATAGAGGTTGGGTGGCAAAAGTGGCCAGGCGGTGACGGAGAGAAAGAGGAAGAGAGAGAGGCATGAGAGCACACCAAACGGGTACCTGAGACTACTGCTACAGGCGTCCCTAGTCGCTGTAGGAGAAAGAATTGGTTACAGATTACTGGACGGCGAAATAGTTCTGCTTCTCATCCTCGGTTGGGTGGTCTGCGGGGTTTGCGCGGCCCTCGTAGACCACGTTTGTCGCGACTCCTTGGGTGGTTGGTCTCTGTGTGTTTTCCCCAAAGAGTTCGATGCGCAGAACATGGGTTTCCTCATCGCCGAAGCTGTGCTCAAACAGCATGGCGAGGCAGCGCACAGAGGCGAACTTGATTGCGTTGAGACGATACACAACACGGTCGTCTGCAACCGTCTGTGCGAGGAGAATCTCCTCCTGAGGGATCAATCGACGCACCGAGTCGAACCCAAGCACCTCTGTTGGATTCGCGAAGATTTTGACCTGGGATGGTGCGTAGTCACTTGTGGGCCCGAGGATCGAGATCGCCTTCACTTTGCATACAGAATTCAGTGGAATGTAGAGCAGCAGTTCGGGATCGTCGTCGCTGCAGAGGGGGTCACTGTTCTCGGCTTCGTCGGGAGAGAAAACTTTGCGGGCTTGCTCGATGGTGGTTCTTGCATTCCACTGTTGGATAAAGGTCAGATCGATCGCGGTGTTCAGAGGAGCTCCAATCGTCATTGCACCGTCCCGCATAAACTCATCGCCAAGGTGGTCATGCAGACCAGTACCCTGGCGGCAATTGCACGGCATTTCAGCAAGAATAGGAGAAGGCAAGCAAAGTCTCCAGCGAGAAGATATCGCAGAGAAGCTGAAGCGAAAGCAGATACCGCTCTTCAACTGCTACTTGTACGTTGCGCTAGTGGCTCCGGAATATGTATAGATATTCTAACCAAGGTATGCATTTGGTGTATCCAGAAATGAAAAAGTCAAAGAAAAAGGGGAGATGATGATGGTGGTACGATACAATCGTATGAACGTGCAGACGCAACGCTCTCTTTTAATTGATGTTGGTGTTGTTTCATCGAACACACCTACCTCTTCTGGGGAGCAAATACTGCTCTCCGCTACCCGCGAGGACTTCGTTGAGAGTGGCGCGTCTTTCCCTTTTACTGGGTCTTTCGGGGTGGTTTCTTTTTGGGTGGCAACACCTTCGTGAATCGCGCTGCCTTAGGCGGACGCCGCCGTCCGACGTGGTCGATATTGTGTCACACCAAGGTCTCTTCTCCCCTCCACTAGGACTTTGTCGTTTATTTTTGACATGGTTTTCACGTGCGAAAGAGCATTAAGTGGTACAAGTTTAAGAAGTAAACGCTACTCTGGTTCCTTCATGAGAAACCGCCAGCGGACACAAACCGTTGCATGTGACAGAAAATAGTAGTGGAAAGTCTAGTACACGCTGGTAACATGAAAGTACTGTAAGCCTACTTGTTCTTCCACGGAGCGAACGGTGCCGTATGGAAGCGGAACATTTCATCCGCGACGGCCGAAGGTGGCATGATACCTTGTTCTGAAAAGATCAGAGTGATCATGGACGGAGGAACAAACTCCACGTACGGCACCACACCTGTGCCCTCTGGCTGCTTAAGGTCCTCCGTGCTCAGCGGGAAAATGTGAGCAAACTTGAATGTCTCACAGAGAATGTAGAACGGGACGTTTCGCGCCGCCGCAACAGTCGCCAGCTGGATGGAGCCCGTCGAGTGCACCAGACCACCATGCTCTGTGACACAGTAAGCACCGGTCACAACAAAATCAACCATATTCATGACCGCACCAACGCCACTATCAGGGATGATGGTACAGGACTGGCTCAGCTTGTCCCGGAGCCTCATTCCTTCGGGAGTAAGCGCCACCTTCTCCATAAGTGCCTCGCCAGCACCGTTCGGACAGTCCTCACTACGAGGAAGGCCTTCACAGATGTAGAAGTGAACACCTTCCCTTTCTTGGATGGCACAGGCGATGGCCAGCGCCAGCAAGTTGCCGGAGCCGTGGACCAAAATGCGAGATGTGCTCCGGATAAAGGGCAAAATGTCATTGATGAGATCTTTTTGACTACACTCACAATCCTCCAATCTGGACTGGCAGCGAGCGGTCATGTCCTGCAGAGTCTTCTTCAAGTCGTTCGTGCTCGCAACATCCTTCGTCAGGAAGACGCGAAACCTCTCGAAGCCATCTCCGAAAGGTTCGTAGCGCTTCAAGGTGCGCGCAATCTCCGCGTCGAGCTCCGAGAACGTGGTGAACTGCTTGGTCGCGATGAGTTCCTGAACTTCGCCAATGGCTTTCACAAGCACGTGAATATCGTAGTCGCTGCACGGGACGTCCATGGTGATGATCAGCACTACAGAAAAAGAATTAGTTTGAGTTTTCTAGCGATAATGCGACAGGGGAAAGGAAGAAGATAGTCGTCAAAGGAAGAGTGTTCATGGCCCAACAGAGAGAGTGTGTGTGTTTTCTTTTGTGCTACCTCTGAAGAGGGTTTTCTCCCTCTTCGGAAGCATGTTCTGAAAATGTGCCGTTCCTTCCACCACCACCTTCTGCTGGTGGTTTTGCCAGACCCGCAAAGAGGCTGACGTCCACATGTGTGGCTTTCTTGGAATGCATCGGCTTCGAGGTGACCTTACAGGATTTCTTCGGTGGCGTTTCGTTGGCTTGGAAGGATGAGGTAGGGGGTCAACTGTTGGGAGATGTGCGCGAAGCGAAGGAACTGGTCACCGTCCTTTACAGGCGGTCAGGCTCGTGAAGCTGACGGGCGTGAGGGTGAGGAACTGGCAACCGCTGCCAGTCAGGAAGGGGGAAGGGAACTAGCGCACAGGGGTACGTCTAGGGAGGTGCGCCAGGAAAGAGGAGAGAAAGGGAGGGGAGGCGGCGCCGCCTGACGGCTGGGAAAGGCGCGCTGATGCCAAGGGACTGGGCTAACATTTAACGCTGACCGAAGGGAGCCCCTTTTCTTTCATTCCCCACTGGATCCCAGCAAGCCTCACGTTTCATTTGTTACCAGTTAACAGGGACAATCCGTCTTCCCGTCAAATGGCAGGGGGGGGGAGCAGCACGTTGAAACCTAGGGGTCGTGTTTCGCTGGCGTCGGCCTGCGCCAACCGAAATGGAAAGGGGTTTCGGCTGATGCTGGCGAACCCTTGATCTTTACAGGATGGTCCTCGGAGGTGCTCCGCTTGTGCCGAGCGCCTCCGCACCTCAGGGGTATCATTTCGACGGGGTGAGGCCACTCTTTCGGTGCCGTTGGCCGCTGCTGGTCGATCCGTCGGCCCTACCGCTGGGCTTCCGAAGGGCGTTGGCCCAAAAAAACAGTTCACTTCCCTGCGTGGGGTCGGAAAGATGCACCAACTCGCGCGCAACCCTTGCACGAGCTACGGCTTTTCCACGCAGTTTGTGATGCACCGTGCTTTTTGGGCAAAATACAAGGACGAGAAGACAGAGGAGGGAAAGGCGATCGCGCGCAGCATGCGAACTAGAGGTGAACCGCCGTGCCCTTTGCCTCCGGACCCATGCGTGAGGGATGCGGGTCGCACAAAGCAGTGCCTTACTGGCTGTCGCCGCTCCCTTCGCTTGGAAAGAGCTGTTAACTCCCACCAAAACGACGGCGACAGCTAAGAGGTCAACACCCACTGGGAAAAGGAGATTACAGACGCTCTTTTTGGGGTTGTGCGAGGCCTTGGAACCGAACAATGTTACGACGACGAATCCGAGCAGCGGGTGACCAAATTCGTCTAGCGCGCTTTGCTTGCGGGCGTGGCGAACGATGTTTGGGGGGGGGGGGGGCGGAGGTCACTCCTTTCCTGTTTGTTTTCATTTTTCCTTCTTCTCTGTTTCTGTCTGCCAAATTGCCTTGCAAGGGCTGCTGTGTGAGGCCCCGTGCCCTTTACAAAAGTTTATCAGGGAGGGGTTCTGCTGGGCGGTCGTGGTTTGACCGATGTCGCATTTGTTTTCGAGTGGGCCGGCGTTTGAAGGGCGCCTTCCCTTTGCCTAACCATTCGTCTCCTTCCTAGCCTTTTTTCGCAAACGGGGGTGGGCGTTTTTCACGTTTGGGTGGTTGCGTGGCCTGGGGCCATCGGCACCGATCACGTCCCTTTGCGTGGCGCTGGTGTGGTGCACGGCGGCGCGCGCGGTGGGTATCGAACGTCGTCAAGTTCGAGACGTCAACTTCGCCCAGCCACCGTCGTCGGCGACACAGGCTGGCCGACTGGAAGCGGAAAGTGCATCACGGCTAACGCAGCTATCGGCGGAACTCGGATCGGGGATGGTGAACGTCACGGTGCGGATGAAGCACGGGAAGGGGGCTCATTTCCGAGGCCCGTGCGCGGTTTACACGGCGCACCCTCGAAGGGAGGCGGCGATGCCTGCGGAAATGCTCGCCACGCGCCGCGCGTCCCCTCGATTGTTCCCGAAGGTTTCGCAGCGACGCACGGAAGCACTGGCAGCGATTTGCAAAACCCAGCCACGCGCCTCCATGCCATCGATCCGGAAAGGGTCGATCCGGTTCTTGGCGGCGAAGGGCCTCAGCCACGAGGAGCTGATGAAGTTGGCGGGCCACGCGCGCCTGGAAACGCTACTCCGATACCTGGGCGATGGCCGCCGACCAACGACGGAGGAAGGCGCGCGACAGGCACGCGTCGCGCACGCCCCCCACCAGCGCCAGACAGTGCAGGATTAGGCGCGCGAGCTCCTGCTGTAAAAGGGCTCGGCCTTCGAGAGCGCGAGGTGCTTCAGGAGATCATCCGCGTCCGGTTGTCGGAGGGGGGTCCCGAGGCCAGCGCTCTGCCTAGGAGGGCTGGAGTCTATGCCGCCACGATCCTGCGACTGACCGCTGCATTTGAAAGCTGCTCCTCTTTTGGACTTTGGCGCGTTGTTCTCTCTCTCGGTTTCACAAAGCAGCACAGCCATCCGCCTGGAAGAAATCATGCAGTTTTTTCGCCCGGCATTTTATCAAGGGTTTCGTACATCACGAACGATCAAGACGACATCCCTTAGCATGGCTGATGTACGCCTTGCTGTTGGGAAGGGCAAGTTTGAGCTCGCGATGCCAGAAGAAGAACGGCGTCGGCTTTTCGAAAGTTCGCGACACACTGGCTCGGATTCCTTTGGTCGTCTGCCAGACGGCTGGCACGGCGTAAGCGTGTTCTACGTTCTGGAACTGAAAGGTCGACGGCGATTGATCACGGAACCTCTTCTCAATGGCGTTGTTGAGAAAGGTTCTCCACCAAAGGTCTCTTATCCAGGCCGCCTGCAGAACAGGCAGCGACTATCGAATTGTAAGTACATGTTGCAGATTGACTTTGACTCCTTCTATGATGCGCTGCCGTTGAATGATTTGGAGGTGAGAAACAACTT
>JASAOC010002071.1:0-128273 GCA_030849835.1 Herpetomonas samuelpessoai | reverse complement strand
AACTCCGGTACGACCTCCTGAGTGCTTAGTTCCACTGGAGGCATAATCTCTACAATGGACTGGCAGTAGCGCTCCACAGAAGACCCCAGTAGCGTCAACGGCATGGAAAGCTGCACGTCGCCCGCCATCCCCACAGCGTAGTAGGTCCCGCTGTAGGCCTCGCACATGCGCTTGTCAGTGCCGGCACCCGCCACGTGCGCGTCCAGGAGGTCGAAGCAGTCCCCTGTGGTGGGCGAGCAGACGGTGCGCAGGAACGAAGTGTCAGGCGACACCACAGCGTCCTTGTCTTTGCAAAGATCTGACATGCAAGCGGCGTCGTGAATGAGGTGAATGAGCAAGAAAAGTCGCAGAAGGAAGCACACAGAGAAGGTGGGTTGTTCAGGACGTGCGTCGCAAACTGAAAGGACCTGGTAAACTTGCGATTTGTGTAACCAAAACGTAAACGATGATAGTGAGGAAAAAAAATAAGAAAAAAATAAGAGTCTCGAAAAAAAAAAACGTATTAAACAAATACACGAGACAATATGAAGGTGAGGAAAGTGGTGGTGGTGTAAGAAAACAATAGTAAAAATGAAAGTCAATGACAGCTTCCCCGTAAGGCAAAGTGCTTGAAGCGTACCGTTGAGGGTGCGGAAATATAAACCAAGATGGCTCAGCAATGAAGGTGCACGGAGGCAAGCGGATCACATGGGAAGAAACACATGCAAGAACTGTGATGAGAGACATAGACCGTGGTGCTCGTTGACAGCGGCGGTATAGCCAGCACCACAGTTAGGCACGCAGTGAAAGCGCGTTACGTAGCCTCTGAGCTGTGAAACTGCTCCGTCAAAGGTACATCCATTCGTGATCATGTTTCCACAACGACTGGCGGAAACAGTGTGAACGTTGATTTCATGTCATACTCGCGGCCTCGCTTCGGAACTCAGAAAATTCTGTGATTTGTGTCGCTGCGTCTGCGCGTTCGTTCCGTCAAGTGTGGTGCAAGTCAGAGGATGGAGGTGTGCGCCACGGACGTAGTCGCCAAGAAGGGGAAAGGAATCCACAGCGAGCAGCAGGATAGCATGCGGTAACCATGTGCGCAACAGGGGTAACCGCAAGATACAGAGGAGAAAGGTGGGGGAGGGGGAGAAACGTAGGAAGTTGAGGAAGCGGCTCCCACGTAGTATCAATGTTGTGCTAGCCACGGGGCATCAAGAAGGCCGAGTGATGAAGCACCTGAGTGAGCCACAACTCTGCAGCAGATGGGTCTTCACGCTCGCAAGAAATCAACATCCTTGTCGCTCTCCCAATCGCTCTCGGACACTTCGGTTCGTCGCCCGTGTGCCAGCGTCACAGTTACTGAGATCAGCGCGAGCGTCGAGAGACCAAGTATCAAGATAAAATTTGTCAATTGCACGCACAGGCGGCCGCCTTCGCGGAATTGCGCTGGCACTGGTATACAGTAAAGGTGGGTTCCCGATGACAGAGTCCAGGAGTTGGAAGAGTGACCGCGGAGGTCCTTGACATCGGTCTGTCCAGAAGTATCCTTGCGGTCTGTCAATTCAGCCCACAGCGACTGTGAATTGTCTGTGCCTGGGTGGGCTTTCGTGAGGCGAAAGCTCAGCAAACGAGCCAGCAGGCAGGCTTGTGAACCACTTTCGACCCCCAACCGTCCTTGACCCTGGTGCAGGCGGCACATGGCAGCGGCGGTGTGGGACCACGTGCTGCTATTAAGTGGACGGCCCGCAGCCGCTTCCAAGGAAGCACGCCAGAGAGCCCTAGTGCTCCTGGTTACGTCAGACGACAGGGACGGCGATGCGTAAATGGTCATGTCAAGGAGTATAACTCCGTCTTCCGCGATATCCAGTTCGCCTGGTAGGCTGCGTGCCGTGGACAAGGACACCGGGAGGAGCAGGTTCGGTGTCACTGCCAAGACGCTCGCCATGTCCAGCTGGACGGCACGAGCAACGAGGCGGCTGATGTCAGGCGACAGGCCTCGTAGGGGTGGCAAGCGAGCATCTGCGTCGATGGCCAGTTCGTCACTCAGAGGTCCAGAAGCTGCGCGCGTGGGGGCGGTTTCAAGAACGAGGGCAATGGAGACATCAGCGGCGGCAACAACGTTTACGGGCGAAGGCTCATCGACAGAGACGGCAGGCCCACCAGACGACAATAGCTTCACCCCAGTCAGCGTGAAGAAACCGCGCTCAGCGAACTTGTTACAGAGGGTTGGGGTGTCAACGTGTTCCGAGAAGTCACGGGCGGGGGTGCCGGTCATCCAGTCCGCGGGGCACACACCTCCTCCCGCTTGTCCGAGACCACTTTCCCCATATAGACCGCAGAAGCTGGGGTTGGCAGTGGCTGTTCTCCGGGCAAGGTGCGTCAGCGCGGGGAGCGTTGATTTCGGTGCGAGAAGGCGCGACCAATGCTCGCGCAGAAAAGGTACGACTGTCGCAGGAGAAAGACCGGGAGGGACTGTTGCTGCCATCTGAAATGTGACGACGAACTGCCTGCCATCATGCACGCCCACTGACGACCGTTGCGGAGTGTTAGGATCCACGGTCGAGTCGATGAGCTGTGGCGTCAGCGCGGCAGCGGCGAGGCGACGGCGCCGTGTGCCGTGCAAAACAGGCCGTTCCGTGCTAACTGCCGTAGTCGACGGCCACAAAGACGCACCAGACTCTCCGGTTTGCGGCTGGTTGATGCTGGACGGCAACGGTAGAGCGATAACAGTTGCAGTGAAGAGAGGGAGGAAGCGAAACCCAGTGACGTCCTCAACCGCTATCTCGTCTTGTTTGACTCCATCCCTGCTTGCTTTGGTCTGTTGCACGGGCCGGAGCAGACGACCGACGTCTTTGCGCACGGCGCTCCCAACGGCACCTGGGCACAAGGAGAGCATAATCGGCCAATCGATATCGCCGGTGAGGGGGAACGGCTCCTCGTCACTGGTGGCATTCTCTTTGCCGTGGGTGGATTTGATGCGGACCCCATGCGGTGGAAGTGCTGGTTGAATGGACAGCTCAACGGTTATTGCGACCTCCCTTGGAGAGGTCACGTTTATTCCTGAAGGCAGTGATCGCGGTGTTCGCCGCTGCGCGAGCTCCGCGGGAGACGGCAAGACGCTTCTGTCCTTTGCTTTACGTAATTCTTGACGTGGGGCGGGAAGTTGGTAATAAAGGGAGTCCTCACACAGGACGGCGGCATCCTCGCACACGAGCCAGGAGGTGACTACTGCCACCGGCGATGCCCCGACGCCACCGGTGGTGTGAGCCGCTCTCTTCTCATTTCCATCTGCCAGTATCAGGCCCGCGGAGCCGTCGAGGGGACACGTTAGCCACTGCCCATCCCTCTGGATTTCGACTCGTGCGCCTAACGGACACCGTACCGGTACGCACGTCGCCTCCACCGAGGTGATGCGTGCATTTCGCGGGAAGGAGTTTCCACGTTCTCCGTCGTACGCCTCGCGACGGTCCGTTGTAGTTGTGATCACATGAACACACCGCGACTGTGCGCCGTGCACGACACCCAGGGCTCCAGCCGCCGCAAGGCCCCAGTCCGGGTGCGGTGACGCAGTGCATTGCACCCCTGTAGTGGTGGCGTCCTCTGCGAGAGCGCCTGTTGCGTGACTGACCGAAGACAAGGGAGAGAAACCGCTGGTTGTCCCAGCCGCCTCCACGACGGGGCACGCATCCATAAAAGGAGATTGACCTTCTCCCACGGACGTCACCGCTGGTGCATCCGCCACAGGTGGCATCGGCGGCGAAACATCCCTTGCAGACGCAGAGGATCGCAGGCGTGCGTTGCACATGGCGATGGCTCTCCGATCGCTGGTGCATTGCGGGAGCTCAAGAGAAGCCCTTTTCCGCACCACCACATTCCCTTCAGGAGTCCACAGGCCACCCCTCGACGCCAGGTATGCAAACAAGCCGTCCAAGTCTAAGCACCACATCCGAGCACGCGCCACTTCTTCCGCGGTAAGCCGACCCGCAGGCGAGCGTCCTCTGTGCTTCTTCGCCCTCCTTGGAGCAGGGGTACGAGTGGTGCTGCCACCCACGGATTCGTTAAAGGAGGTTGCCTCACTGGGAGGATGCAATCCCCACGCGCGGCTGACACCGAGCGGCTCACACGTTGGTGATGTCACTTCACACCCCAAGCCGCGTCCCCAGCGCACGCGTTGGTCTTCCACGTACGCGGCGTTGAAGGAATAGAATGGCAGCGCGTGAAAAAAGGCGCCGGTGACGCTTGTCACCGCAGACACGCGGGAGGGGGTGCCGGCCATGATATCATCGCGCAGCCAACGTCGTTCCCAGTGGGCACCAGCCGTGCCGGTGCCGCCGCTATTCTCGAGTGGAACGGCGGTGATGTCTTCGCAGCCGAAAAACGAGCGTGCCGCATCCACCACTACAGCATTTCGACATGAGGAAACAGAAGAAGCCTCCTCTCTTTTTTGTTTATGGGAGTTGCTTTCGCCTTTCCGTGGTCCCTCTCGCGCCAGCTTGTCAAAGAACGGCGGGGCGAAGCCTAGCACATGGAACACTTCGTGCATCACTGCCCGAACGTAACGCTCCGTCGCCCACGACGACGGGTCTCCTGCCAAAGCGGTGTCGTCCAGCATCGCGTCCGCCAAAAAAACGGTATCAAGGGCAGGATCGTCGTTGGGAGCGCCGGCGCCGTCCATGGTCGATGTCTCCGCCACAACACGCGCCATGTCCGTGCGTGGCCGTGATGTGGGGATGTAACGTGGGACAAGGTTGACACGGCCCACAGCAGGTCGTCCCGTGTGATCCACACCACAGTATCCGGACCACGCCATAGAGCCACCACCCCCTTCCCCCGCAAGAGACGAGACGTTCCTGTGACGACGCACCGTATTGTCCCTCGCCTTTACGCTACTGGTATCAGGTCGAAAGGACAAAGGCGCTGGCCCTGCGAGGACGTACACAAGCATGTCTACGCCCGCAAGGCCTTCCTCCGTGTGGTCGCGCGGAATTTGCAGCAAAGGACCGCAAATTCCCTGTGGGACATGCATACGTGTCTCATCCTCACGATCACTTCGATGGTCTGACGCCCGTGGTCGCTCTGCTGACAACGGCAGAGATGAGAGACCGTCGTCGGAGCGGCTACGACGGGAAGTTGCTGACTTCTTACGATTGAATGCCTGGACACCTGGTACCGAAAAGAGCCGCGTGATTCGCTCATGAACCTCCGGCAAGATCTGGTCGACGACGAACGTGCGTTTGGCAGGCGTCAACACATCCGTCGTCCCACACGTCACATTTTCACTAAATAGAAAGTCTGTTCGCTTTTGTCCGGGAAACAAGCAAATACTTTCGTCGTCGAACAAGTGGCTAACGTCAAACATGAGTCGTATGGGGCGGAACCCTGGTTTCGGGGTTAGCAAGGTGCTAACCCCGGAAGTGACTTTCGTGCGACTGGCGGTATCCGCAGAATTCTGCAATGTACGACGGTCTGTTTGTACCGCATTCGCGTCCCCCAGGGAGGTGTCTAGTGTGGATGCTCCACGCAACAGTAAGGGCCACAGTGCATCATCGCAGCAGAAGGGATGTCTCACACCACCAGTGTTCCGTGTGTGACAGCTAACGTGTGCAGAGGCACCGTCGTGGTCAGAGAACTTGGAATCTGCGTCGTCCTCATTTTCTTCTGCAATCAACAGATGTTCCGGTGCGCCATCTGTGTTCGCACGTGAAGACGTCCTAGAGAAGTTCACTCGACGTCGACCAAGTGCAATGTCCGCTTCGATGTGTGCCTGAGCTACGGAAATCCCTCCAGTCTCTAGACTACGGTCCAAAGGCGGCCTTCCTTCTGCACCATGGCCAGATGCGTTTACGTGAAGGTCATCCATGCCGCCAACGCCTTTTACGAGCGACAGCAAGGAAGCGAGAAGGAGAACTGTCAACTGCCATAATGGCCTTGAGGCCAAACGCTTTTTGTCTTGTCCATAGCGTTTGCTACACAGGTTGCGTGCGTTGCCGCGTCGGCAAGAGGACTCGCTTTCTGCGCACAACGATGCCATTGTTCTGTGGTGCATGGAGCATCGAAAGCGTCCCAGCAGCTCCTTTGAACGTGAGCCTGCCGGAGGTAAGCACAGCGCGTGTGGAGGGAAAGGGTGTGTGCTGTTGCCTTCTCTGTCACGAACAGACTCTGTGTTCTTTCACGTAGTAGGTCACTGCAATGACTACAGTACAGAAAGGGATGTCTGCTTTGTTGAAGCCACGAAGGTGGTATGAGAGAAACGGATGGGAAGGGGAGCGTGTACTTGTGAGACGTGGCGTCCACGTGTGGTGGACAAAAGAACGCAAGAAGAGCAAGTTGAGATAACGATAGTAGCAGTAATATGGATCGCGCTATGTGAGCAGCTAGGAAGAAGAGGCTAAGTACGTTTCCTTTCTCAACGGTCCCAGCCATGGAGAAGGGAAGAAAGCCACCAGAAGAGACACAGGATGAAAGAGGGAGAGACGAGAAATTCCATAGGTTACCACACACCGACAACCGGCGCACGAAGGACTGACGCCAAAGCTCTCCCTTCATCATGATACCCTGGGAAAGCTCTTTGCATTCTCGTAAATGAAGAAGGGCGTAGTCGTCGAGAACAACCCACAGCGAGCTCCCTTTGAGAATCTCGCCTCCTTTCATGGCGTGGTGCCTCTGGTCCAGGGTTCAAGAGCGGCAGGCTTTCTAGTTGCAGGAACTTAGAGGGAGGCGTACTGCCGCCGCCCGCTCGTTGACGGGGTACCTCATTTGCTCGATACACGGGAGCCGCACCACACGAGAGCATCTCTCGCATTCCTGTCTTTCCTTCGTTCTCCCAGGTCCTCCGTAAAAGGGCGAGGCATCGCCGCTGCCACTCGGGCTCCATAACACTTTCATTTACCACGTGACAGTGGTACGAGAGGAGGAAGCAACAGTTGCATCCCATGAAGGGAACTCAATTCTCTTCACGGATGGAGGAAAAAAAGGATATGAACAAAAAGGTCATCGCGAAGAGGCGTCTGAGTAACATTTGACAGCAAACCGTCCCAACCTACCGTGGGTCTAGCCACACCACGTAGCAATAAGAGAACAAAAATTGACTCGGCAGGAGGAAAGGGAGTGTGAGTTGATATCGCACAGGGCAAACCCAGTTTACCTAACTACCGAGCTTCTCAATTAACGGCCGGAGCTCGTCCCAATCCTTCTTTATCGTCCCGGCGTAGCGGAGCTCGAGTTCCCCAAACACCTTCAGCAATTCCCGCAGGTCGTACTGCTTGTCTTGGTGGAAGCGAATCAGTTCGTCTTGAAAACTTTGCCGCGCGCTCCCTAGCTCGCGGTCAAGGCGTTGGGCGCGCTCCGTGATCAGTCGGAGATTGTTCTGCATCTGCTCCCGGTTGCCCGGAGACGCGCGAGGGAGGCTCGACTCCACATCCCGCGCGCGGCGGTTCAGCGTATCGACCTGTCGAATGCCTGTGCGTACGTACTGGAGGGCCTGGGCCACCGCGGCGCACATGCCAACGTAAAAGCTGAGCGTGCTCACCACCTTGGAGGACTCCTCGTCGGCCTGCTGCGTTGTCGCGTGGGAGACTTCCTGGCCGTGTTCCCGCACCGCCTCAATGGACTGCCGTAGAAGCGCGTCCTCCTCGCCCTCCCCTACCTCGCCAAAGGCGACGCAGAAGTCGGCCAGCGCTGCTGCCGTAGCCCGTCGACGTGTGACCAGCGCTGTAAAGCGGTCGCGCAGGGTGTGGAGACTGTTGTCAAGGGCGTTGATGTAGTCACTCGTTGCATCCAGCGCAGCACTATCCATGAGTTGTGACTGGGCACCCGGTGTGCCGGAGGCACCTTGCGGCTGCGACGCCACCGCACGGCTGTAAGCTGTGCCGGACGTTTGTCCAGAAGCATCTGCATAGACACTGGTAGCGGACCATGATTTCGCAAGCACCGTGTCCGCGAACGAGGGGGAGAGGAAGTCTGGCAGTTTGACGGGGTCGCGAAGACACTCGCGCCACTCGTCATCACGCAGAAAACGGGAGAGGAGAGGGGACTGACCAAGAAGACGGTGGGAGGCCACCCGCAGCAAGAAGCGCTTCAATGCGGTGCGGCGGTACTCGAGCAGCCCACTCTCTCTGTCTTTCATTTGCTGTGGACGGGAGGCTGGGTTCAGCTTCGTCAGTTTCTCCGAGACGCCCTCCTTTTCCGGCAGAGGGGGGACGACGCAAAACCAGTACGATGCGCATAGCTGGCTTCGCAGCGCATCGAAGTCGGCGTACCGGCGTTCACAGCGTGCCTCCGATGCCATGTTAGGGGTAATCATGACAATAGGGTACACGTAGTAGGAGAGGTCTAGCGCACCGGCGCCCTTCACGTGGTGGGGGAACTCCACCTTGACGGAAATACTGGAGGCCGACATATGTCTTGCTGTCCAGCAGGAGCACGATGAGGGAGGAAGACCAAAATATATGTAATACGGTAGTGAAATACAAGAAAGAACCTACTAGAAGGTATTCTGACGTTTCCTCCTCAATTGTGTACGGCGCGGCAGAATAATGAGCCAGAACAAACCACGGTGAAAGAGTGTACGTTTCACAAGATTCGTCGTGACGTGAGGAGAGCTGTGGGAGAGAGGGACAGCCAGGGAGCCTCATGTCTCCCACGCAGTCCTATGACGGTGTGTCACCGAAAGACAAACCTAACCCGTCGTCATTCGGGGAGAAAGAAAGGTTCTCTATTGTTAACGGCGTGATCTGTTCTGCCTCAAAGATTTTGCTGTAAAGCCTTCGGTTGCGCTCCTTTCATCGTATTATTATTATTTTTGTGATTTTCGTGGGGGTACATAGTTTCACATACTGGAATAAATGCTTTGCTGTACACGGACGTCCATGTTGCCTCGTTTTTGGCGAGAAGGGCAAATTCGTGGGAAACCGAGTGTTGCCGATCCCTGCGGTCACTGACGATGGTAAAACAGGAGATAAGCATTTTCCAGGGCCGATACGGCTTCCTTGGCGTCGACCTCGCTGATGCGGTCATCGTTGCACAGGTACCAGTGGGGGATCTGACCTCGGAAACGTCGTGCGTAGGTACGCGGGCCTTCGCCGAGCGCCCCGTCGCTCATGAGAGAGGCCCCGTTGGGTCGCGGGTGAGCCTCTGTGCTTGACTCGGAACCCCCACCGCTAGCTGGGCTGGATAAGTTCACATAGGACGTGTAGTGCCCAAAGTTCTCGGAACCACTGTGACAGCAAACGGCGAAGAGACAATAGCGGACGTCGTCTTCGAGCATGAACGTCTGGGGATAAATAACGCGCGCGCGATTCTTGCGACCACGGTCGTCGAAGCGGTTGAGGTGTAGCACCAGCGTACGCGGCCAGCGAAGCACTCTCGACCGGCGGGTACCGTCGCGGAGTGCCTTGCATTTGGCACACAAAAGTTGATTCCCTCCCGAAAGGTTCTCCACGGTGTCCTCACAGAAGCCCTCCCGCAGGATGAGATCCACCGCTTCGGGGGCTGCAGACGCTCCTGTGCACGTGACGGGAGATCCCGTGGTGGTCGGTGAGCCCGTGGGACCTGTACCTCTTCCTACGGTGTTTGCAATCGGCAGCGAAAGGTCTAGGAAAGGGTCGAACGTCATGGAAACAAATCCACACGTGAGACACTCGCAGCGAGACCGCACGACACCGCCAAAGTTATCGTAGATGGTGGAGTCATCGACCGTCCGCAGCCGCTTCATCCAGCGGGCCATGGCCTCCTCTTCGGTTTCTTTTTCAACGTCCTTGAGCTCCTCATAGCGTGCGCTGCGACCCTGACCGCGGTTCACTTCGTCGTGGATCACGTATAAGAGGGTACGCAAAAATTCGTGCGCGTCATTCTGTCCATTGCCAGCGAATTCGTCGTTGTACGTTGCGGCGGAGCCTTTGATAGACAGAAGGAGTTGTCCTGTCGGGATGCTTTCAGGCCCTCTTGCTAGTTGAATGAGAGAAGCCGAGGCCGGTGCGTGAACGTCAACGTAGCTTTGTCTGCGGTGGTCGGTGGTACTCTGAGGCGATAACGCCTCCGTGTTCGTCACTTGTCCTCCGGTGGTCTCACCAGGCTCCTCTTCCTGTGTCGCCTTTACTTCCATGGAGCTGCCTCCTCGTGCGCCAGGTTCGTTGGCGACCCTCTGGATGTCCAGTTCTAGAGCAGAGATCAGGTGTGGTGTATACAAGAGGCACTGCAGGGTCGCATTCATGTAACACGTGGCGCCAAAGTTTCGCAACGGCCTGGGTGGACGGTGGCCTTGCGTCTGCGAGCCGGAATGTGGAGCGGCGTCGTGGGGCGGTGGTGCTGCGACGGTCGACGTTGGTGAGGCTAGGGGCCCCTGGGTGACGGGTTTTGTGGAGCTTGTCCCCATATGGGCGGGGGAGTCCCCCGCACTCTGTGTAAAGTTGGTGGTTAGAGGGGTCGGGAGAGAGACAGGCACTGGTGGTGTGACCTTGGGAGAGATATCCATGGTACGACTGGATGCGGTCCGCGAAAGCACCCGCATCGCAGGGTTCTCCGCTTCTCCGACCACGGTCCTCGGCTTGACGGGATCCTTAGACCCTGAGGAGGGAGATGGACTCCCCGTCGCGGCCCTAGCCGTCTGGCTACTTTTACCCTGCGGTGTCTGCGACAGACTCACGGTGGCGGGTGAAGGCGTAGTCGGTGGGTGCGGTAATGGGGGAGAGGTCGTGGGGGATGGCGTCACCGTTGGCCCAGGTGCAGGCGACCCGCACTTTTCCTCGGGGCCGCGACCCGGTGTCCCAGCGGGAGAGGTCTCTGCCGCCCTCGCCTTGAACGACGCGCGACGTCGGAACATCCCGGAGCTTTTGGTGTGCGGTGCGGTTTCGCCCGCCGAGATGGGGACCACCACAGCGGACACTCCCGGGGATTTATGAAGCGCACCATCCTCAGTGACGTCGATCTCGTTCACCTCCGTCAGGGACTGGCTCCCTTTGATCCGTGAGGTGCTCCCGGTGCTGCCTTTCAGCGAGGAGGCCTTCCGGGAGGGTGGCGGAGTGGGTTTGAGGGTCGCCGCGCCGCTGTCTTGGGCCGGAGCCTCGTGAGGGCCTTTACGAGTGGTGAACGCAACATTGCTAGCGTGCTTCACAGGGGCGGGTTTGCTCTCTACAGCGCTGAGGTGCGGCGCGGGGCTATCCCCTCCTGCCGTAGTGCAGACATCCTCTGTCCATGCAGACTCGCTATCGGTCACCCTCGGACTGCGATTTGCCGCGAACGCCTGCGTGAGAGAGGAAGCCGCCGCCTTGTGCTGCTGTGACCGAGCACCGAGACGTGGAACGGTGTAACGCTCTGTCGGGGGTCCTTGGCTTCGATGCCGGAACGCGTTGAGAGATCCGACACCCGACGGCGACGACGCCATCGGCGGCGGTGGAGAGACGTGTCCACGCCGACGACTGTCGGGTTGCCCTCGCACGCCCAGCGTCGGCCCCGTCGATGAAGCAAATCGGTTCATGCGAGGTGTTGTCGCATCGCTGCGTCTCTCGGTGGTGCTCTGACTGAACGTCTTGAGCGTTCTCTGTGTATCACTGATCACAGATGGTGGTGGAGGCGACGACAAGGTCGCGGCCTCTGGAGACCGTACCGCTGGGGAACGTTTACTATCAGAAATCCTTTCGGCTGCCGTCGGCATCGTTTGCGAGCCTTGCAAACAGCAGGTAGGTTTTGTGGCTCCACACTCGGTGGGGAAATTTGCTTGCCGTTGATCAGTGAGGCGACAAAGCTCCGTCGTACGCCACACCACGAGGCAGTTGTTTCAAAGGCGCTAAGCGAAAGGGGAAACCGTCTGAACGTCAAAAGGCAGAAGACTGGCTGCTCCGAAAGAAGATGTAGGCGGTGGCACGGGTTCAAATGCAACGAGTTACGCAAAAATACAAGGAATAATCGAGCAAAAAAAGTAACAGGAGCGCGAGGATAAGACGCTCACAGCTAATCGTACACGGGTGACTGATCACAGAATTTACGGTCACCCTGGCGCGGTGAAGGGGTACTCTTGTTGTCAGAAACACTTAGAAACCGAGCCTTACGTCGCGAGGGATACCTAGCGGTGACCCCGAACGAAAGTATGCTTCGCCTTCACCCCGACAGTAGCGGGAGGGATCTAACTCAGTAAAATAATTTGCAACGGGTAAGGAACACAAGATTTGCTTGAAAGATGTGGGGAGTGAGACAGCTGTGGAGGACTCAGGTATGACGCGTGCGAATGCCGATGACGTGCACAGGTGGTAGTGGAAAAGGCCACAAACGAAGTCAGGAAGCAGGAAAGAAGTCAAAGAAAATACAAGAGAAATGGTTCTGCTGTCAAAGTACAGTAGCAGTGCCAAAGGAAACAAAGTGTGAAGGTGTAAATATGCGATAAGCAAAGAAAGCGAATGACAGGGCTGCCTTTCTTGTTCCTAGGCAGGTTTGGGTACAAGAATGGCTATAGCCTGATTCTGTGCGTGTGAGCAGGAACGAACAAGTGGAAAAAAAACAACAATGGAAGTGGCCTGCGGTATTGGGGTAGGAACACTTTCGTGTATCTGACGACCTCACCACTGTTGCGCTTCGCTGTGCTACATCGTGACAAAAAAAAAAAAAAAAAGTGTGCAGAGCGTGAGAAAGCAAAGGATTCAATTGTGAGACAGAAACAGAAGTCAGGTGATTAGGAAAAAGGGTCATCCAAGCGACTCCAGGCATGCCCCTCATTGGCGTTGGTTCACTGATTCGAAGTTACAACCTTTCCCTAGGGAGAGGCCTAGTGACAATACAGTTGTGGCCGGCAGTTCCCAAAGGATATGCCACGCCTTCGCTCACTCATTTAACGAGCGGGTTCAGCGCACCATTTGTAATCGTTAACGTTGAGCGGAAAATTCCAGATTCTGCTTCAAGGGAGGCCAGCGTAAAAATATAAATATTCACAGACAACTCTCGAGACGAACGTTATCCTTTCACTAGCTCAACGCCGCTGTTATCGTTAGTTTTGGGTTTCAAGGGTATCTTGTAGAATCGAAAAACACAAAGGAAGAAGAATGAGAAAACAGAATGTCTGAATGCAAAGAAACTGGTGGCAAGGTTGCGAAACAACAACCGTTCGTGAAAAGCACGTGGGTAGAGCCCCTAGAAGATTACATCACAAAGGGAGAAGAGGGCTACCCGTGCGCAAAGTTTGGTGACCCAACTAAGACGCACGAGTGGAACACCATCTAGAGTACATCTTTTCACGTTTCCCAAAAAGAAAAAAAAAGGTTCAACTACCAGTTGCTGGTGGCCTCACCGAATACAGGAGAGGGCTTGGTAATCATACATGTGAGCTTTGAAATGCGCAAAGCAAGAACAGCATATCACGAGAAGAGAAGGTAAAAAGAGAAACGGCTAGTTATAACTTACATTGATAGCAGCGCCATTGTGTCTAGAGAGAGAGAACACAGAAACTGCTCCACAACAAGATCGCCACCTTGACGACCCCTCACGTGGTCTTATTCCCCTGCCGGCTCCCAGAACCCTATCATGACAACACAGCCACGCTGGTCTCCAACGAGGACATCCGCGGCAACCGTGGGACGCGCAAGATTCTCCTTTGCTGTTGCGCTCGTTCCAGGACCTTCGCCTGCCTTTGTGCTTTGTGCAGCCAAGGGGTGATGTTGAAGTGCGTTTCCTCGTGCACCGGCGATGCAGGTTGCCTCCGCTTCCAGCACGCACATGCCGCTCGGCGCACACTCGCGCACGCCCTCGTCGGTTGCCTGCTCTGACAGCCCCAAGGGTACTTGCCAGTACGCAACTTCCTTGGCATTGGCGACAGCAAAGACGGCAGGAATAGGAATCCCAACAGGGCTCGGTGTAGACGCCGCGTCGGGGCTGTAATGAAAGACGACCCCAAGGACGTCTGCACGTGCGCCTCCATGTTGACTGTTGGGGCCCGGTGCGAAGCCACGGAGGAGGGCGACGGGGTGTGCATCTGGTGGCACTGTGTGTGGTGCTGTCTGTGCCGGTGGGGCGGTGATGTAAACGGCTATGCGGCCATCGAACTGCGTCACGGCCAGCCATGCTCCGTCGGTCGACACGGTGCAGTGTTGCACTGGTGGAACACGTCCCTCAGTGGCTGACTCGCCGGTGGCCACGTTTTGGGTCTGTGGGGGTGCATACGTCACCACTGGTGTCGTGCCACGGTTGAGGTCACACAGCATAACGCGCTCCTGCAGTGGAGAGGCCTCGGCAGCGATGTGGACATGAAGAAGAAGGTAGGGACAGACCCAGTGGTAGTGGTTATACTCTTGACTTGACTTGCTCTCCTTCTCGCCCGAGCGCATGACTTGAGTCACCCGCTCACACCCCAGATCCTCCCGTCGAATCGGCTTCCCTGAATCGGCCTGCAAGGGAAGCCAAACCGCCTTGACTGGTGTGAGGGCAGATGGTGCTACAGCCCCTGCTGTCAGATCCTCTTGTCGGGCACCCACCTCAAACAGGCGGGAGAAGGAGAGCCGTTGAGGTGTTCTGGCTGAAGGTACGGTCGATGTCTCGCCAGCGCCGAGAATGGCCCAGGTGCTTACACTACCAGACACCATGACGAGAAACACCTCATCGTCCAGTGGGTGAGGCACGACGCGAATGGTTTGGCGCCCGCTGCGATCCATAGGCATGCGTCCCGTCTCTGTGCTTCCTCCTCTGCCGTCCTTGTTCTCTTCCCCGAGGATATCTACAGGGCCAAGCGAGAAGTGCTCCGCGCCCCTTTCCGAGTCAAACACGCGCACTGTGAGATCTGCTGTCGCGACAAAGTAGTACCGCCCACTTGCGGAGAAGGCCACGTCGGTCACGGGTGCTCGGAAGACGGCCCCGTCGTTGCGGGACACCAATGCGCCATTATTCGCATCGCACACATAAAAGGTGCGGTCCTCCGCCAGCGCAGCGACATAGGCACCCGTCTGCGTGGACAACAAGCGCTCGATGCGGGCGGTGGGCTGGCGTGCGTAGTAGCTCGTCGCTCCGCCAGCCCTGGCATCCAGCCAGCACAGGGTTCGATCCGTCGAAGCCGTGATAAACATCGGTGCACCTCCTCGCGTCATCACCGCGCAGCTTGTGGAAACGGGGCCCCTATGAATAGGGGCTCCTCGGCCGGTGTTGGTGATGGCAAGGTACGTGGACATACGGGACGTCGTCACAGGCCGCTGGAGGCGCGCCATGACGTGAGCCTGCGCGTCTTGGCGAACGTACGAGCCAGTCACAGGTGTCGCTCGCTCCAGTGCCATCTGCACAACCAAGTCGGGGAACACCATGAGCTTCCGACCGTAGGCCCGGGCGAAAAACACGTAATCCCGGTGGCGGGCCAAGGTGTGGGGAAGCCGTGGACGAGGGGACCCAGTGTTTTTTTCAGTCGCCGTACGTTCCACACGGGCATCCCATGCATTTGCACCCAATGGGACGGACAGCACATCTTCGCCAAGCACAAAGAGTTCGTGCCGCTTATTGAAGGCGGAAATCATGTCGCGAAGGTACGCGTACCCAACTCCGTGCTGGTAGACCAGCTCGAGGAAGGGCACGGAGAGGGCCACCGTGTCCAGCTGCGTCCACATACTGCCCTCCGCGACGTGGTGGGTGAGCTCCTTCACCGCAAACCGGAGCAGCGCGGGTGCCTCCGGGTCGCTCTTGGGGGCCGCGCTGGCGGGATGGAGGGCAGCATGAACAATACTTAGGTACTGGTGTGCCAGTACCCGGTGCCACGCCGCGTTGTCGTCTTGGGGGCCATTGGGGTCCGCCATGCTCAAGTCGCGCTGGGCGAGGAATGCAAGGAAGGCCGGTGAGGAAATGCTGATGCACTGATCCAGTGTGTTTCCGTCCTCGGTTCCTACGTAGTCGGCACGGGTTGGTGACAGCGCGGGGTGCAGGAGACGAAGAAGCCGCTGCAACCCTTGGGCGGACAGCTGGTGCTGCATGAGCCGCCGTAGCACCGCCAACGGGAGGCCCCACCGGGCGGCTCGAAGTAGGGAGAGCGCACGTGCGACCACCGGCACCGGAAAGGCCGCGGTGAGCTGATCGTAGACCAAGCGTGTCATCCCGAGAATGGTCTCTGGTAGTTGCTCAACGTACTCTGTCAGGGAAAGGAACCCAGGTTCCTCACGGTACAGACGAAGAAAATTCACCAGGTAGTGGCAGTACTCTGGTACCCGTGCGTCCGTCTTGGTCCTTGCGATGGCAAAACTTTCTGTGTCGAGTACGACACCCACGGCGGCGAGCGCGGCAGGACTTAGCAGCTGCTCAATGTCGTTCACAGAGCCCGCGGACACCTCCAGCACTTCGGTTGAGTCCCTCCCCCGGCTGCTCAACTGCTGGAGGACGGACTCGCTTTGAGAGTTGCAGGAGGCCACCAGACGCACATTGCGCGCCAGAGCACGAGGGAAAAACAACATCCCGCTGCTAGACCGTGCTTCGGAAAGCCCGGTAGCCGCCTGTGTTACGTTGGCGGCGCCTGCGGACTTGCCTCCGTCACGGGAAGCGCCGGTGGCCGAGCTCTGCGTCAAGACAGCCCACTCATCCACCCCTGTGACATCGGAGCAGCGCAGCGCCTTGCACGGCTCACTCGTCGGTGCAATGGCGTCCACACCGTCAATAAACACAACGGACACGCTGTTGGTCCGATCCGTGCTGCCCTCCAGAGCTGCCAAATCGGTCGCAGTGATGGCCGGTGTGTCAGACCAGAAAAGCGTCGACGCCTCTGCGTTGCTCTCTGCAGCGGTACCACGGCCCCGGGGAGCACCTGCGAGGAAGTCCACAAAGAAGCGTTGCAGGCGCGAAGGGTCCACTTCGCTGGCAACGTACTGGCGCACAGAGGGGTTGGTGGTGAGCTGGTTCATGACAGAGAGAATCATGCCACGGACGTCGGTGGGTTCCTCGCATGGCAACAGCATCGTGTGACAGCTGTGAAAGGCGACGACATATACGTGGGGCATGGACAGCAGTCGGGAGGCGGCGGAAGTCAGTGCAGCAGTGAGGGGCCCGCGGTCCCTGCCATGCAACAAGAGACTGTTGCGACTCGGGGGTGTGGCGACGTAGACGTGAACACGGTTACTCAATGCCTTCTTAAGCATCGCGCAGGTCCGCGCGTGGTGAGCGACGGCGTCCAGGACGGTGTGTGTCTCGTGTAGCATGGACGCGCGACGGCGCAGATCGAGCTCCGCATTCGTTCGCGCATGTGTCGGTGAAGTCCCACCTTCCTCCTCACGGGTGAGAGCCGATGCTGCCGTGGGAAAGGCCGAGGTCACCAGGAGATGAAGTCGGTGGTAGATGGCCTCGGCAAACGCCTGCAGCTGTCCGAGTTCGATGTGCCCTCGCTCATCGACGCCCTCATAGGTAACAGGGTAACTCTCCACAACCAATCCAGGTGTCGACACCGTCGTGAGCGCTGCTGCCCGAAACGCTTGGTGTTGTTCCCACTGCGCCTGTTGGACTTCGGGCGTGACGCGCAGACGCTCAGCCAGCGCGGATGGGTGAAAACGTGGGGGAGCCTCCTCACCGACATGCGCACGGTCGGAATCAGGGCCCCATGGGGCGGCGGCACTCCCGTCACAGATAAGAGAGCCTGTGATACCGACCCTCTTCACGACGGCACGGTGACCATCCGGATGCTCCACCGCAGGCTCGGCGGAGAGCACAGGCGCCAGCGACGGTGGCAGCCCAGGGATGCGGCGGGTGGGCATGCGACTCGCGAGCAGCACCCAGCGCGATACCTGCTGCGCGGTGGTGTGCGCGGTGTACATGACCGGATGAAGCGCCGGGGCGAGGGGTACCGTCTCGTCATGGGGTCCTTTCTCCATGGTGCCACCGTCTTTGTCTAAACCCGTGGAGGTCTCATCCACCCGGCGAACAAGCGCAGAGGCCGGTGGTTGTGTGTAGCTTCCCGGACGGTCCCCTAGAAGTTCAATGGTCACGAGGCGAGCACGGCGAACGTCGTTGAGTATATCGACCGCCACCGTAAAATGCAACGAGCGCAGCTCCGGTGCGGTCGCCGTGGTGGCGTCCCGGTGAGGCGCGCGTCGCTCTCGCGATCTGTGTGCCTCTGAGAAGAGAACACCCCGGCCGTCGTGCACAAGTGGTACAAGCACGACACGGCGAGAACGCAGCTCCGTGTTCAACCGAGGGAAAACGCTGGTCATCAGGACGGCAACTTCGCTGTCGAAAAGGCCGTACGGTGCGAGAATAGGTACATCAATCACGCGCCAGCCGTTCCACACGTTTTCAGGAACAGTGAGCTCCACCCCAGTCATGGTCGCACCCGCACCATCCGCCTGTGCAGCGTCTAGTGCTGCTGGAGAAGTTAGGTAATCACGGAGTGCCTGGATACGATCCGCATCTTGCGCGCGCCATGCTTCCACGAAAGACTCCGTCTGCTGTAGCTCCCCAGCTTTCGTATCCGTTTTGTCCTTCTCCTCCTGCGCGACGGCTGGTGTCCGCGGCTCGATTACCGCTGCCGTCGCTGCGGAAGCGGCGACCGTGTCCGTAGTACCGCGTTTCGCACCCAGTGTCTTTGAAATTTTCCCAAGAAGAGACACGGGTATCTCTGTTCCCGCCAGATTTAGTTCGACCAATTGGGAGCCAGACGTCTGCGCAAGGGAGAGAAGCGCGAGACCGCCGACAAGAGAGACGCCAGCGTTCCCAGAAAGGTCCATGGATGTTAGCGACGACATGGCGGCGTGGGGTTGGTCCTTCAGAGCGCGGCACAAAAACACAACGGCGTCATTGTCGAGGCCATTGTTGGGGATCCGGAGCACCCGTAGCCGCGGGTTCTCTGCGAGGAGAGGGGTCATCGCCTGCAAACCCGCAGCGCCAATGTAGTTATCGCTGAGATCAACCACCTCCCCCTGGCGAATACTGACCGCTGAACGCGCCAGCGCGGTGTTTGCCTTCAACGAAAGTGCGCGGCAATTGCGTAAAAACGCTTCATACGCTCCGGCCTCACTGCGAGCATCGACGGCGGACGTCCCGTTGCCGTCAGACGGCCAGGCGGAGGATAGGACGCCAGTGGCCGCAGCCGAGTACCCGCAACCATATCCAGTTTTCTCCTGGCGTTGCCTTGAGAGTTCACGGCGGAATGCGTGAGGGGAGAGTACTTTACCGTCAGCGGGTAGCATGGCGACCGGAGGAAGAAGGATTGCCAGAGATTGCTTTCTGTCTCCCTCTCTGTTTCTCCCAGTCTGTCTCTGCCTCTGGCGTCACAACCACGGAACGGATTCAGATGGGTTTGAGGGAAACAAGAGGTACCTCACTCCCACAATCAGCCTTCGACTATGTTTCTTTTCCTTCTTACCGTCTAATCAAAGCTACCAAAATGTGAAGAGGTGGGAGAGCGAGGAGTTCCGCAAGAAGCACTTATGGAAAAACAAAAAAAAAAGCACAGTGTAGCATCGCCACAACGCACACCAGTAACCGTGACTGCATACAAACAGTCTTCTGCTTTCACCGCCAACCGCGCGACGTTTCTCCCCCATCCGTCCGCTGCGCTGAAGCGATAGCCTGCCTTACATACAGGTCTGCGGCCTTTCAGATGCGGAAGAACATGAGAGCTAGACCTTCCTTCGTTTATTACACACATAGGTACACGTGCGTCCTGTGATTGTATTCATTAGGTGTGACAAGTGACATGCAAAGAAGGCATGATATTAAGCATAATTGCCTCGTATCTTCTCGTTGTTTTATGTTATGGGGTAGGGCCTCCTTGGGTGATGGAGCGAAAAGGTAACGATGCATTGGACCATCGTTATTCTGTGAGAATGGCACTGAATGCCGCGACACTACATCGCAGTACAGCACGCTTGTTGAAGCCGGAATAGGGACTCCAAAAAAAGAACACGTTTTTAAATACAAAAAAGGAGCTACGTCAACAAATCCGACTGCGGTGTTGAAGAGCATTGTGGTGGAAACATAGGACAGGACGAAGGGGTAACGCACGTAAATGTCTTTCACGTTCCGAGAAGAAGTCGGCGAAAGTGACAACCGTCACATATCATTGTTCCTCAGCAGTCAAAGGTCTGAAATCCCTGTAAAGAAAAACAAAAATGCATTTCACCCCTTCAGTCCTCCGAGAGACGTATGAGGTAAATGCTTGTGAACTTGATATGTCGATTGTCTCTCCGATCCGTTGTGGTTGCCCGTGTGCAGAGACAGGTGGTGGTCTTCACGGGAAGTCCTTCTTCAATGCCTCCGTCAGTTCGCCGTACGCTTGATGCGAGACCACCGACGAAATCTTTCGCTGGAGCCACAGAGGGATGCCACTAGGCACACTTGCGTCGTTAGCAGAGGTCATCACCAAAAGGGTTCCAGAAACAGACGGGAGGCGGGCGTCTTCGGACGACACCGTAGCCGTCTCAAGTTCCCGCCGCCAAATCGCCGCCGTATCACGCATCACTCGGTACACCATTTTTGATGCGGCTACATCACGCACGCTTCCCGAGTTCACAAGTGCGTTGAACCCGCCGTCCGCACCGTCGCCTTTCTCGACGTTCTTCCGCAGCAACTGGGCATGCAGGTCAGCGATGGGGAGGAGAAGGATGTGCTGATAGTTCACGTCAACAGGGATGGCGGCGGGGGTCTTGGCCGCTGTCACCGCATCGAGGGTTCCCTTCACAACTTGCTCGTTGCCTTCGCGTGCGTGAAGAGTTCGTTCAGCGTCACTTAAAAAGCGGTCTAGACTAGGGGTTGTTCGTCTGGCTTCTCTGACGCCCTGACGAGACCCTGCGTAGAGAATATCGTACGCTGTGGCCTCGGCAAGCGCACGTCGCTCAGTGTCTCTCTCGTGCGCGTCCGTCTCCGTCGCCGTCGTGGTGGGGTTCGGCAGAGAAGTGAGGCGGTGGACGTAGCCCACGCGCTCGTAGCGCAAGATTCGGGGCATAATGCCGAAGCGGCTGAGGAAGGACGAACCAACCTTGTGGCACAGCCAGTCGTCGTCTAAGAGCTCCGTCTCGACGGCGGGAATGAGGCGGCAGGTGTCACCGACGCACTGCGACAGACGTGGGGCAGCGGACGCGAGAGGCCGTCGCAGCCGTGCGTTGTCGAGGGTATAGCAAGGCAAGCGATGTCTCTCCGGTGTTGCCTCCTTGGTGGTGGGAGAAGTAAATTTATCAAAGGACAGGTAGTTGGTATCCCAAGCAAAGCGCAAGGGAACGTCCATGAGCTCCTTGTACACGTAGGCGGGAGAGGCACCGGGAAAGAAACCCACCAACCGCATAACGGGTGCCGCGCTTCCCGCATCCGCTTCGGTTGTTTCCATGAGGTTCAACGATGATGACTGGGGATGGAATACATCACCGAGACGCATAATCTGCAACGCTGCCTTACCTTTGCTGACAAGAGCGTCAACTGAGGAGACCGAGGAGAAATCCGTCGCCTCAACACTCCACTGGGAAGGAGCACCGGTCGCGGCGGTCTTTCCACCAGATTGTGAGGATGGACACCTCGCGTCAATGAAGTCGCAACAGCGGTCGACAGAACCCACATTCTCGGACTCTGGCGGTGAGGATTGTGACAGAAACGACGAGGAGAGGAAGAAACCAGGAGTGGAGGAAGGCTCTGTAGGGGCTGCGGCGCAGTACGCGACAGTTCCCGCTCCGCAAGAGGTGTCCTCGGTGGTCCCTGCGGATAGCGTGAAAGTCCGAATACCGGCGGACATGACAGCTGCTGAAACCCCTGCGCCGAGAAAGCGAAGCCACGTCATGATTACTGCTTTTGATGTGAAAGGTGGTTTCTCCACGACAAGTGAGTACGACAGGCTATTAAGACGCAGTGAATTTGTGAATTGCGCAGAAGAAGGGATGAATAGAGTACATTGCTATCTGCCACTTGTGTGCGTACATGTGTCTGTGTGTCTGTGCGTGGGCGTCTTTGTCTCTCTCTCTCTCTCTCTCTCTCTCGGAACGCGGTGCCAGGAAGTTGAAGCTGACAACCATTCCGCGGTGCCCGTTTCTTCCTGCCCACGCACACGCCACCAGCCAAGGCGGTGTCCGGATCCCGTTGGACAGCCTCATCCAAAGGTGGCCTAGGTTCCGAGACAATACGTCGTGTCACCTTTGAGTAGCCCGACGCCCAAGCACATCACCGCGCTCGCATACTGCACTCTTGTATGTGTGCCAATGATGTGGCCTGACTGTTGTCATGAGAAGTGAATACCAGACCGCCATCTCGTTGTTCGCCTGAGGCTTCTGCCGCGCGGACAGGGGTTATAATGGTAGGACATTGTTACTGTTGGGGACTGTCAAGAGAGCATAACATATGCAACAGGGTCATTGGCATGAGTTAGCGGTGCATAGGCAAAACGTTTTCGTTTCGCCCCATTCGAGTTCTGCTTCTCCCTTAGTCTCAGCGAAACTCTCCTCGTCTGTCTCTGCCCAGCAATTCGCCAGTCGGACCGCTTCTAAGCAGAGGAACTGGAGAACCCGTAATAGCGGGGAGGGAATGCTAAGACGTTTCATGTCGTTTAGGAGAACGGTCCAACGCATGCGCACGCACACCTTCGACGTGGTACGCCTGCAACCAACTCAAAACCCAAGTTCTGCGTTGTAAGTGTCACTCTCCAGGTGGCCGTCCCCTGTAGCGGCGGCGTCTGTTGCGGTGGCCGTCCTGTGAGTCTCCTCTGCGTCTACGTCGCCGTCGTCGTCTTCCTCCTCACTTTCCTCGTCCAGTTCCTCGTCCTCGAGTGCCTCGGCGTAGATCGCATTGGGCACCTCCGTTCCGTCTGGCATGAGCCCACCCTTGCCAATCAGTCGCGCCACCCAGGAGCGGGAGGGATCGATGAGGCCGAAGAAGTTCGTAAAGTGAGGCGTGGCGTACTCCATCAGCTCTCCGCGGTGCACGGGCCCGGTGCGGCACCCCAGGCAACCCTCTTTGTACCACTGCGCCTCCACGAGAATGCGGCGGCAGTTACGACAGGCGTAGTACCCCTTCCCATCCGTGGGGAGCTGCGGTGGCTCCTCCGTCACACCGGCGTCAGAGAACGAGGCACCAGCGTTCGGGGCCGACGCCGCACCGGTACTGGTGCCTACCTGCCCAGGGCGAAAGGTAACGGTCTCCTCGTGGTCCAGTTGCATGGTCTGCTGCTGCCGTCTGTGCTTCGGTGTAGAGAGAGAGAGAAACAAAAGATTATCTATCACTTCCGAAAGTGTCAGACAAAGTCGACGTGCGCAAAAGGTCGATGAAAATGTTTTTTTTTTTCTCTGTAAAGTTCCTAGAGTGCACCACAGGCCGAGGCACCGGGAGGAGGAGGAGGATTGGTACGAAAAAAGTGTCCGCAAGACGGATGATTTCGTTTCACTCAGAAACGACAATCGCTGGAAGAGCCTGTACTTGTGCAGTGTTAGAGCAGCCCCCGCCACCGCGGATCTCGCTGCTGTACGTACGCAACAGCGAAACAACTCACCAAGCCGGAGAGGGATGCCACCACCTACTCCGACTGTGCACATACAGCGAGCGCTAGTCGCAACGACTGCAACAGGAAAGGAGTCCTAGTCCTGCGACTATGCCAATATGAACAATCTGGGTGACATGTAGTCGCGGCCTGCCCCACTAAGATGCACCAGCACCTAAAGCCAAGTCACAAAAGAAGGAGGTTTCCATACATCACAGGGTAGTTGTTGTTTTTTTTGTTTTTTTTCTGGAAAATTTGTATGCACCGCGTGCGTTGTCGTGTGCAAGGTCATGGACAGAGCATTCATGTAAATCAGTCATGACAAGAGGCGCTGGTAGCATGGATTTCACCATCCCGTGGCCTTGCGGCAGACATGAGTTGGCAAGAAGAAAAAAAAAGGTAGGGCAAGCTCACAAGTAATAAGAGACGATGTTGTGTAGATCAGAGCTCGGTGGAACAGAGTAAAAGCTGGCAAGAAAAAAAAAGAGAGCACGAGATACAATAAGGAAAAAAAAACAGAAGGTGACTATACAAGGAAGTCTCTGTGACTTTAGACGGTAGAGACAAGGCCCTCTTTTTTTGGTGTGTGTGCGAGCAGCACATGTAGGAAGAAAAAAAAAAACGTATGCGGTGCCTTGTTGCAGTCCGCATCGGAGAGGCGAAGACGGTTAAAACAATCCAAAAGAAGGAGCCAGTGGTTACTTGAAACACTGGCGTTTCTCACCGTTGACAAGGAGATGACCGAGAAGCAAGGGAAGCGACATGTGAGTGAGATAGTCCAAGACAAAATAACCAGCCAGGAAGGCGTTCCTCTCCAATTTGCATAAAGGTCAACAGGTACATAGAGACACACAGAAAGCTTTCGACACGTGACGGAGAATCCGGAGAGAAGAAAGTAAAAGCAAAAAAAAAAAAGGACGTGGTGTACGGGAGAACGGCAGAAAAGGGAGAGGTAAAATAGTTTTTTTTTTCGTGTGTGTGTGTTGCGTCTTTATCTTGTTTACAGCAACGAATCTGCCAATCGCATACTTGTGCGTGAGAAGTCTCTGCTATATATAGAACATGGTAGGGTGTCCGATCACGAGTCGACGACATGAAGGAAAAAAAAAAAGTCACTTCCACAACTACAGTGGGACAGACAAATATCCCAAAAGAAACTTTTCGACGGCAAATACAATGGTAAGTGAGTGGTCCTGTATATATATTGTGAAGAAGCGTAGACGGACGAGGAAGTGAGCGAAACAAATGAGAGAAAAGCATGATCGGGAAGCCAGGCTAGCACCCTATACATGTGCGGGGCCATTGTCTACGTACCCCAAGCACGCACAAACACAGGCAAAGGACGGAAGAGTGAAGAGGATCAGAACAGGGGAAAAAACATACAGAGAAACAAATTCAGCACACACTTGACGGTATATCAAGGAGGGGACGTTGAGAAACATAGGAAGCCACGGAACCCAGACGTCGCCAGAGGTCAGAACATTTTCTAACGCTTCCCATTCACGGCAGCCGTGCGCTTCCGGATTTTTGGGAGCACCAGTGCCTCGCCACCGCTGCTGCTACTCGACGCATTGTTTGGTTTTCCTCCGCCCGCCCCAGAGGTTGCCGTCGTAGGCGGAGCGTTACCAGAAGATCCCCCGGAGGAACCTGCAGGCGACGTCGCACCTGACAACACTGCCGATGAGGGCGATGAGGCGCCCATGGTGGCGGGGCCGCTGCTGCTTCGCTGCATGGGTGAAGCACTGTCCAAGCGACCGGCAGCCGCGTCCGCCTCCGAGCCGAAGAGCTCGCTACTGGCGCGTCCGCTTCTCGGGCGCACGGCGGGTTTCTCTGTCGACGGCATCACGGGCTTGAGTCGCGTGCCACCTGGGGAGGTGCCTGCCCCTCCTACCGGCTCGGGGATGGGCGAGAGTGGGCCGTTGGGGCGACTAATGTGCACCGTGGTAGGCGGAGAGAAGTGGGGGCTGCCCGTGCTACCGTTGGCAGGGGAGGTGGGGCGGAACGGGCCTGGGCTCGATGTCGGCGTGCCACCTTTCACGGATGTGTTGCCCGCCGGCGACGTGCCTCCATTGCGCAGATGACCGCTGCCGCCTGACCCGAGCAAGTCCATAGCAGAACGAAACTTCTTTGATAGTTTCTCCTCGGAGCTGTGCACGTTGCCGACGACAACAGGGCTGAGGTTGGCCACTGTCTCTGGCAGTACGGTACCGTCCACTCCACCCGTAGCCGCCTCCACCTCGTCGACAAACCGCAGTTTGCTGGAGGAGCGCAGCATCTCACTCGCGGTGCTGCTGAGCACGGACACGCTATCGTTCGGTGTGTAGGAGTCCCTGCCCAGTCGGGAGGACACCTCTGAGAGCAGCGCCTCACGAAACTTGCGCTCGTAGCGAGTGGGCAGCAGGCTAAGGTGCTTCAGAAAGATGTAGTCACGAATGTCACGCAGGTCATTGTTGTCCTGTGAGAGGTCGTCGGCGTCGAAGTCCTCTTTGGTAGACGGAACATGATGGTCAATGAACTCTAGGATGGACAGGACAGCAGAGTGGAAGACGGTGTTGCGGCGTGTGCCACCGATCCGGTGGTACGTGTCCAACACGATCCCGAAGGTGTCGCGCTCCACCGTTAGCTGCCGGCAAATGGTGGTCACGAGGGTCTTGGAGATGGGTTCTGGGGGAATCGCAAAGAGGGCCATCGGGTTTTCAGACGGCTCCGACTCCTTGACGACAACCTGAGTTATGATGGTGCGGAGGAAACGTATGCAGCCTGCGAGAACGTCAATACCAACGGAGCGCGAATTAGCAGAAGCCGTCTCGCAGCAGCCTTCCACGTAGTTGAGAATGTGGCTCTTGTGGCTAAATATGATCTTCAACAAGGCCTCACGATTTTCGGTGGTGGAGAGGTTCACCAGGTACTCGAGGACCCGCAAGAAGGCGGGAGAGATGCCTTGAGAAAGGCTCTGCGGACCATTCGTGTTGCTGAACTGAATGATGGGAGCCCCTTTGGTGACCCCCGAGCCGGTGCTGGGCGGCTGCGGGACAGGGACGAGAGAGCCGCGGCTGGCCTGAAAGAGGTACTTTGTGATGATCAAGTTGTGAAAGCGATTGCGGATGTCCGTGCTCTCCGGGTCAAGTGCTCGCTCTGCGGCGGCCGACCCTTCATCGTCGTGCAAACCCAGTACATGGTAGAGCACGTAGGGGTTGCGGGTGCTGAGGCCTTCGTGTAATGTGCGTGGACGGGTGGACTGCGCGGACATGGTCGCTAGCATCATAGTGGCCAGCGACGCGTTTTTGGAAAGTGCGCTGGTGAGGGAAGGCGCCAGTGCTGTGGCGGCGTCGGAGGTGAAGCTATCAGGGGTCGCTCGGCTACCAGACATGCCCCCTGCTGCGGCGGCGGCGCCAGCTGCCGCATGGACGCCGAGAGCCAGTTGCCTCAGCATGAAGGTGACAATTCCATTGTACTTCACCGGATCGTTGAGGACTGGGGTGCGCACAAGCTCATTCATCAGCTGCTCCTCCTGGCGTTCGTTCAAGCGGACGAGGGTGACGTCCAACAGCAGGGTGAGCTCGGCTTCGACGGAGGGACTGTACCAGTTGGGAATCGCCACACTGCCGCGCCGGTGAATGCCACTGCCGCTGCTGTTGCTACTGGTGCCCCCGTTGCTATCCTGCAAGCCGCTGAGGAAGTTCTGAGCCGCCCCCTGGGGCATGGCAAACCGTTCGGCAACCAAAGAAAGGGCTTCCAAGAGGCCGCTCTGGAACACCTTGACCACCACCGGGCCTACCAGTTCCTTTCCCAGCTCTGCAATGCTGAGGCTCACCAGGCTGCGGAAAAAATGAAGGTGGGCCAGCACCTGGTGTTCGGCACGCACACAGCTGTCAATCACCGCGGACGAGGACCCGCCGGCGCTGGACACGTTCGGTCCGTCTGCCGTACCATGGCCGTTTGTGAGGGAACCAGCGCGGCCTGATGGGGGCTTCCCGCCTCCCAAGCCACCAGACCCGTCGAGGGATTGCCGGTGGCGAAGGGCGGCAGCGGCGCTTGCTGTGGCAGGGGGCTGAATCATGAGGGCCTCCCGGGCTTCCCGCAGCGTGACATCACTGGACAGTAGTGCACACGTGAGTTCGTTCCGCAGCCGGTGGCTAATGGTGGATAGCTTGAGCAGCAGCTCCGTGAACTCGTCCACGGGCTGCAGAACTACCTGCTGGAGGTGCTGCAGGCGAAGGTCCTTGGATATGACAGCGGTCAGCTCCTCTGGAACCGTGAGACCGCGCAGACTCGCCGGGACCGGTGAATCTTCATCTTTTGGAGCGTCTTGCTTATTCGCACCTGCTGTGGAGTCGTCTGCACCGTTGGCTGAATCGCAATTGCGGGTGCTCTGCTTTTCTGCTCCTCGCAACGCGCACCCCAGACCCTCACTCAGCAGCGCGTACACATCCTTGGTGAGGAGGAGCTCCAACAGATCCGCATTGGCGAGGTTCAGCAACGCAAGGACAGTATCGCGGTTCTCGTAGAGCTCCTTGCGCTGGGCGTGGTTGTGCTCGAGAATGCACAAGGAAAGAGCATGGTTCTCGATAAAGCCCAGGGGTGGGTCGTACTTGTTATGGATGTAGTAGGAGTACGGCACCATAGGCGCGGCATCCTCCGCACGCGTACTCTGTGCGCTACCTGTCCCCGCTGCTGCTGCTGCTGCTGCTGTCCCTTCCTTCTCATTGTCTTCCGCTTTCGTGTCCTCGTTCGCAGTGTTAGAGGAACGCTCACTAGGGGGGAGGCAGTTGTTCAGCAAATCTATGTGCAGTGGAGGGTAGGCCTTGTCCTGGAGTGCGACGAGTGCGCTCCAGGAGGCTGAGTAACCTTCCTCCGAGCTATACATGAGACACATGGAGAGGCCTTGTTCGAAACTATTCCAGACAATGCAGCAGTTCTCACCCACGAAGGGCGTTTCGGTGGAGATGGTGTCTTCTAGAATGACAGTGGTGGTGTCAGTGGCATCGGTGCTGCCTTGCGTGGTGCCTGTGTCTCCCTTTTCCTTGGGTTTCGGCGTCACCACCGTGGTTTCATTGCTAAGTTCGTCGGCCGTAGCATCCTTAGTACCCACGACTCGAATGGTGAAATCCACGAACTCCACACGCCCGTCACCGCGGTCCATCCACTCATTGTCAGCGCCAAGTTGCTGTGTCAGCACTTTTACATCGAGGTTGATTAAAGACGTGCACCGGTCCTGTGAAGCGGCACCGGGGGTGGAGCCTCCTTCTCCGTGCTTTCCATTCACCGCCGTGCCTTCCCCACCACCTCCTTTAACGTCTTCGCCCGCACCGCGTCCCTTTCCTTTGCCTCCCTTCTTGTCTGACATGTCGAGCGCAGCAGAGATGGAGACGGAACGAGAGAGAGAGAGAGAGAGAGAGAAAGAGGTGCTTGAGGTAAAGTGAAACCTTCTGGTATCTGAGGAGGCAGAGAGAAGCAAGAAGCACGTCGACAATTCACGAGGCTACTCCGCGGGTTGATACAAACCAACGAACCGTTCGCCTACGTAGGTCGTTGGGGGCGAAAGGAGGAGAGAAGGATACGGGGGAAGTAAGACGTGCGATCTTTCCTCTGAAGACGAAAAAAAAAAAAACGGTGAAGCAAGTGCCAAGACCACTCTAGCGCTTCGTCCGCCGTTCCTCAAGTGCGCCAGAGACGAAATGTCCTTTCCTCTTACAAGACACACCAAAAAGAGAGGAGGAGCAAACAAACAAAAATACGTTCCACCAGATCTTCAAGAGGAAGCAGGGGAATGTGAGGAATAAAGTCAGGGGAAAAGGAAATTAACAAAGCTAACTGTGCACACGGCAACGATGTTTTGTCTCCAATCTGCCGGGGAGTCGTGAGGAAACGTTCCCCGATGATAGTTAAAGCGATCCACTCGCGTGCAAGGAGACAAAGAGAGATGGTGAATGATACCTGCTCTTTCGTCTTTCCTCCTCTGTGAGGGGAGCGGGGAGGAGCAGATGGACGTGAGGAACACCTTTGTGAGAACAAAGCGTCGTGATGTAGGTCTGCGTAAACGCAACGTTGGAAAGAATTCTCTTTGTAATATGGGGATAAAGGTCTACCCAAATGCGGGAAGAGAAAGGGCACGACGTCTAATGATATCCTACACTTTGCTTTGCTTCAAGTCAGTTGGCAGGCTCGTTTCCATCGATGGGGGGGGGGGAGGGTTGCATGACGGGTCGCCGGGCAGGAGCCGCATGTTTCGTAGGAGTGAGGAGAGGAGGACGGCAAGAGGGCGTTGCTTCACTTTGCAGAGAAAACTGGCTGGTGCCACGTTGTAGTAGTGGACACGGCCTCATACTTTTTTTTTTTTGCATGCGTCTTTCGATCCTAGCGTGGATACCATTAGAAACATCTTGTTTTTCTTCGAGACAGATATGTGCCGACACGGGCTCAGAGAGCGAAGAAGTGAACGCGGAAAACTTATCGCTCAATTGACGTTGACAAATTCATTTTCCAGTGTGTTTTGGTTGTCTTGGGCCCAGCGCGACGGTCGTTATGTGTTACAGTAAAGCTGTGAGACAACCAACGACACGCCCGTGGGAGCACGTGAGCTTTTCCCAGTTACAGTGGTGACCCTAATAGTCCTTTCGCTATCCTCAAACACTCCGTGTTTCCGCGTCCCTCACAGGGAGGGCGTGGGCACAGCGGAGCTGTTGGAGACAAGCGGCTCCTAAAGAAGGATGAGACAGTTTATTCCGCGCCTCACTGTGTCCGCGCAAGCAATGGTTCAAAAGACGAGATGGACTTCGTTGCGACGGCCACCACATGCGGGCTACCGAGGGCGTCCAGTGTGAGTACAAGGGCCACATTGCACGCGCGGAGCAGCGCCGCGGCATCCTCTTTCCATTCAGACAACTCGAAGCTCGGCCGCCTCATGGGTCCCTCCGTCTCGCTCAACAATCCGTTCACCTCTCTGTCAATATCCTCCTCCAGGTACGACGCCTCGACCAGCACCGGGCAATACATCATCTCGTTGGTGACCACGAGACAAAGCTGCGAGAGGCGTTCAACAAGGTCCTCTAGCCCTTCGGTCGGCATGTCCTGTGCCCACTGCGCGTTGGACAAGCCCTCCGTCTGTGGTCCCTCCGGTTCGCATTGCGTATCCGGTGTCTTGCCAACGCTGGAGGTCCGGAATCGCAACTGCCGCCGCAGACGCGCAGGAACAAGGTAGCGCAGCGGAATAGCAAGCGGTGAGTGCTCTGGGCGGCAGCGAGAGTCGCGCAAGGGGCGCAAGCAGCCACCCAGATACGCGACCGTGTCTCCAGGGCGAAAGGACTTGCCAGCGAAGGGGCGCTTGCTCATGTGACGCATCGCTGCCACCACGGTCGTCAGAGGAGAAGGGAGCTTCCCTATTCGCGCAACACCTCTGCCCCCTGCCACCATCGAATGCGACGCAAAGACACGCGTGTGCAGGATGAGCAACCGCTCCATCTCTTGATGAAACCCCAGTGGGCCTGACAAGAGCGGCATGGGACAGACAAACATTTCACTGTCCGCCGCCAACCATGCAAGCGCCTCCTTTACCTCTTCGCGCAGGGTCTTCTCTCCGGGTGTCATCGACGAAGCACCCGAGCACCCTGCGGCCTCTTGGCTCGGGGCAGCCGCCGTGGGGCCGTACGGACGCCGGCGGAAGAGGTAGGCATCTACGATGGCGTTCATTTGGCGTGTGTCTCGTGTGCCGCGCCGCCCCGTGCGCCGTGAGAGCAAAGCGGCCGACACTTCGTCGGTCCCCTGCTTCTCCCACAGGTCCAATTTGGGTTTCCGCTTTCGGCGTCCGCCGCTGGACCGCTTCGGGGCCTTGGTTTGCGGCTCCTCGGAGCCAGCGAGGAGACGGCCCCTCTTCCGCGCCGGGGTGGTGTGTCCGTCCTCCGTCTCGGCCACTTCTTTTTGCGCTGCACCTTCGGTTGTGGGGCTCGCGTTCCCGTTGACGTCGCCGGGTGCTCTCGAATGACGGCCATTCGTTTTGTCCTCTTGTGGTTCATCCGCCTGGCTGTGTGCTTCCTCCTCCTCTTCCTCGTCGTCGCCATCCCCGTCAAACTCAACGGCGTAGAGGAAGACGTGTTCGTGAGTTTCAAAGCGGGAGTGCTTTTCCAGGGCCGCGACGGGCACCGTCGGGTCCCAAATCTGCCAAGGAAGAAATGGTACGTTCATGGGCCACCCAATCGGTGTAGCAGCGTAGGTTGGGTGATGAGGATGATGAGGCAAATGGTGGTGGTGGTGGTGATGGTGGTTGTGACCGCCCTGGTCAACAGCCAGGTGGCTGCTGGATGCAGGTGAAGGCTTCCCTAACGCGTACGTGGGTGAGCCAACTGTTCCTGTTGGGGATGGGGAGGAGGACCCGTAGGAGGAAGGCGACACGGAGAAAGAATCGTTTCCTTCGCGAGAAGACGTCTGCACATGGTCTGGCGGAGAGGGAGCGGCAACGGGTCCAGTGAAACTGCCACCTTCGCTACCCGTCTGGTGCGGTGGGGCTGGGGTCTTGCGTACCGTTTCCGCGCCGGTAGGCTCGTCTTGGTCGCGCCAGGCCTTGTCCTGAGCGTCGAAGGAATCGTCCAACGGGGTAGAACCTGGCGGCCCGACTGTGCCGCCAGTAGAGGTCAATGTCATCTCGGACGAGGCCTCACCGCACTCTGTGTCGTTGACCAAGAGAGCAACCATTTTCGCACCACTCAGCTTGGGGGTGCCACAGCCAGTGCAGAACTCAAGCTGCACTGCCGTCGGGGTCGCAGCGCGAGCCCAGGTGCCACACTGAGGGCACTCCCACCGTACTTCATACCCACGGATACTCCCACCCGTATGTGTACCATCCGGTCTATCCGAGCAGGCAGGTTTCTTCGGTAGTTTAGGCTCTAACAGAGGCAGCGGAACCACGCCCCCTTCGCGTTGGCGCATGAGCATCTCGCCCTTCACCCCCGTCCACGGGGACGCGCCGAGTGAGTGCGCTTTCCCGTAGGCCATCAAAATTTCTTCCCCCTCGCTTATCTGACGGCGTGCCACCAGTGCCGTAAAGCTCTCCCCGCGAGCGTTAAACTTGGATTCGGCGCTCAAATTTGCCGAAAGCCCTTCCACGCCGCGGGGGTCGTTAGCGAAACGTCCGTAGTTCCCACAAAACTCCGCATCCAGGGCGTAGTCATCGCTGATGCTGCCGAACCCCATCGTATAGGTGCGTGAGTTGCACGAGGTGCCAAAGATCTCCACAAGTCCCGAGTACGGCGTCACAATGGTGTTGGACGGGATCTGCCGCTTGGCATACAGCCCGGCCTGGCCGTAGGCAGGGTGACGCGGGTCCGTAACCACACGGATTTCTAAGAGCTGCTGTGGGGTGTACACAGGAACGACAAACTCGGGTACTACCTCCACGTCGGCCAACAGCTTGTAGTACGAGAAGAGCTCCATGAAGAGAACGAGGCGATCTTCACGGGTGATGGGTGGGTCAAAGACAAGGTAGTGCCGGCTCTGTGGGCCAGGGTTGAATTTTACAGGCCGCCGTGACGGCGCGCAATGGATGCCATCAAGAATAGATTTCATGAACGTGCTGGTGATTCAACGCGGAGGGGGGGAAGAGGAGGAAGACGAGAGAGAGAAAAAAGAGAGAGAAGGTGATCTATAACCGGTGGACAGGGCACTTCGTGACCAGCCGAGGATATCTAATATGTGACCCCTCACCTTCCGTGATCTTACGAACGGCCGTAAAGGAGACACAGAAATGTCGTGCTAACCTTTGGTTGTGGGGAGGTAAAGACATTGGGGGAGGAGAGAGGAGAGATCCAAGTATTAAAAGGAAGCAGATCCCGCAGAGTGACGGAGCCGAAAGAGAAACAAGAGGTCCCGTGTTGCACACACGTGGAGACGACGTGTCGTGGAAAGGAAAAAACTCCAAGAAAGTACGCTCTGTGGTAGCGCACGTAAGCGACGGCTCTTTTTTTCTTTTCTTTTTAACGTACTGTTTACTCGTGAAGTTAATGAGACAGAATGACTCAGTGGGCATCTCACGCCGTGGCCACTGAGAAACAAGGGTGGGGTATCGCAAAAGGCGAATGCTGAGAGTAAGTCTTCTCTCACCTTTGTTTGCTCTCGGGCGTCTTAGATGCAGTCATGGAAAACGAGAAGACAACATTTAGAAACAGCAGTCACAGCCGAACGGACAGTCCGGTGTCATACCTGCACGCGGATTACGTGAGAGCATTCCCTGCAACTCCCTCATGGAGACAATGCGGTCCACGCCCTCCTGCTTGAGTAGCTGTGCCTCCGCTTCCGACACTGTACCCAGCTTCTTTCGCTTGCCGCCGCCCATTCCACCACCATTACCGCCGCCAAAGAAATCGTCATCGGACATCCCCATGGTCTTCTCCGGCGCGTGATAAAGTCCATCGCGGACGGGGCGAGGTGGTCGGGGAACAACTGCAGCCAGCGGATCCCCGTGTGCATCGACCCGTGTGCTACTGGAGGCGGGGGACGCGGCCGTATTGCCTGTCGTCTGGTCATCTTGTGGGGAGGCCTTTCCTTTTTTCATACGCTTGAAGATGGCATCGAGATCGTCGAGGTCGCCAGACGCGACGACAGCTTTGGATTGTGCCTGTCCTTTGTGGGCTTTGGCTTGCGCTTCTTTACATGCCGCCTTCTTGGCTGCTCCTATATTTCGTGCCTCAGCAAGTTTTCCGGCGGGTGCATGTGTGTTAGGTTTCCCCATTGGCGAGATCCTCCACGTGGGTGTGTCCCCGTGCTTTGTGTGCTATTGAAAGAAAGAAAGGGATGCTCCTGCTGAACGTTTCTATCAAAGGAAGCTAGCAGACAAGGACCAAGGGTGTAAGCGGGTGTGGAGGTGGGATTAGACATGATGAACGCGTGTCAAGTTGAGGCCGACTCGACCAAAACTGAGGCATAAAGTGCTTTCTGCCTCTACTGCAGTCAGGTATTGGCATAATCGAGCGTGCTTCGACGGATCACAGAATAACCGTCCACAGCCACAGTTTCCGCTGTGCACGCAAAAGGCGGTGAAGGCGTTAACGTTTTGTCTGTGATCCTTCCGTAGCAACGACTGGCGCATTCGCCCTCATGGTTGCCATGGCACGCGCTGCAGCTCAGCTGCGAGACCGTGTTTTGTGGTAGGCCCATAAGCTTTGTTGAAATCTTGCTACCCAACGGTTTGCCTTGCAATAACTCCTTGTCTGTTTTTCCCTCTTCCTATGTGGTTAGATACAGCGGTAAATGCAGCCAAGTGTTTCTCCCTCCTTCGGTGGGCGGCACCTTGTCGCTGCTTGCCTTATTTTTAAAGGACATGAAGTAGTAGAAAGAAACGAAACAGCAAAAAAAAAAAAAAGTAAGAAAACTTTACGGACAGAGGGAACGGGAAATCACGAGCGAGCGGATAAAAGAACTCTCAATAGTGAAGACAAAAGAGAGGCAAAGCACATTAAAAAAAAAAAAAAAAAACGTGGTGCGAAGCGCGGTGGTGTCGATAGCTGTAGCCGTCCGTCGTAACAGTGCGAATCGGCGGATACGATGGCAGTGCAGAGAAGAAGGAGGAAAAAAGAGGTAGGAAGAGGACCCAAAAGACAGAAGAGAGAATGTGAAGACAAGAAAAAAGTGAAAAAAAAGAAACTCAGTCAGGAACGCCTAAAAACTTACGCGTTCTTGTACACCTCCACATCCTTGGCGAAGGGCTTGCCAGCCATGACCGCCTCGATTTCCTCCACGGTACGTGGAACACGGGTGAAGTTGAGGATGCCATCCTTGGTGACAAGGACGTCACTCTCAATGCGGACACCACCAAAATCAGCGAAGCTCATGAGGACGTCCTTGTTGATGTGGTCCTTGACGTTGGGGTCCTTGAGTGCCATTTCCATCAGAGCCGCGTTGAAGTAGCAGCCAGGTTCCACGGTGATGTAGAGGCCTTCCTCCAGCTGGCGAGCTGTGCGGAGCTTGCTGTGGTCCTTCTTGGTGGGGCGAGGGGGAGTGTGGTCCAGGTAGGCGCCGACATCGTGCACCTCAAGGCCAATGAGATGGCCGAGGCCGTGGGGCTGGAAGTACTGCATCACCTCCTTCTCCATAAGTTCGTCCACCGTCGCATTCTGGAAGACGCCTGCCTTGAGCAGGTGGCTGCAGGTCGTCTTGATGGCCAGGGTGTGCATGTCCACCCAGGAAAGACCCGGCTTCATGGCCTTGAGCACGTTGTCATGCGCCTCCAGGACAGCGTTGTAAACGATTTTCTGGCGCTCGGTGAACTTGCCATTGACGGGGAAGGAGCAGGTGATGTCAGCCGCATACCCGCGGTAGTTGCCGCCCATATCCAGGAGGGCCATGGTGCCATCTTCAACGGGCTGATCATTGTCAGGGTAGTGCAGCGTAGCGCCATGGCAGCCCGTGGCGCAGACGCAGGTGTAGCTGACCTTGCGGCACCCGCCGTGGTAGTACACGTGGTGGAGGAAAGTTGCCTCGAGCTGGTTCTGGCTCATGCCAGGCTTGCACGTCCGCATCACCTCAATGTGCGCGTCGCTGCTGGCCTTGCAGACGTACTTGAGGACCTCAGCCTCGAGGGGCGTCTTGTACGCGCGCTGGTTGCTCAGCGTTTGAAAGAGCCAGGGTGTAGCCGAGACTTTGGCGGACTGAACACCGTCGGGCAGCGTGGCCTGCAGTGCGGGCAACCCGCTGTCCGAGTTCACGCCGTTGAGGACCTCGACCACCTTCACGTTCTTTTCGGCAAGCACACGGTCCATCTCGTCGATGTAGTAGCACTCATCCACCTCGGTCCGTGCCTTGATCTTCTCAGGGGAGGGGAGTTCGCCCATCCACGTGGCGAAATCGGCGGGCAGCCGGGGAACGAACAGGACGCCGGCGCCGCTGGCCAACACCACACCATAGCAGTCAGGCAGTTCGCTGCCAAACAGATAGTTGAAGTACGTCTCCTGAACGAAGAGGTAGTTCACATCCGAGTTGTTCACGGGCACTTCGCTGCCTGCCTTCACCAAGGCAGCGTGGTCTCCGTCGGGGAAGGCCTGCTTGAGCGAGGCCCCAAGGCGGTGACGCTGTTCCCGGTACATCTCCGGCTGCATCGGGTGAGGGTAGGCCTTCGTGGCAACAGCAGGCATTGTGAACTGTGGAATGCGTGTATCGTACGTGCGGGTTGCGTGTGTCTGTGCCTGAGAGAGACGGTGGAGTACGGTTCTAGGAAAGGCTGTTAATGGATGGAAGGGTGATTTTATAAGTGAATCGATAAAGCTAGAAAACTCTCCAACAATGAAACGACAAAAAAAAAGGACGTGATAATTTCAATACGATTATGAAGATGAAGGCAGAAGGGGCGACAAGCATGCATGTGGTGGTAGTGGCAACAGAACGAGAACCGATTTCATCGTCGGAAGCCGATCGGGTGTAGGGGTACGGCAATTTCCGACACTTTCTGTGCGCACGTTTCTGTCCTCCGTAGATCATCGTGTAATCTACAGCAGTCGAGATTTAGTTGCGGTGCCACAAAACAAAGGCACTTTCGGGCCACTGCATCACTTTTCTGATGGCACACCGAAAGGTTATGTGTTTGTTTGCTTTCTTCGCACACATCTTTAGGTTATAGGATCGTGGTCTTTGGTTTCCGTTCTGAACCTTTCCATTCAGAAACGTTTCGCTACCCAATAACACGTCTTTTCCCTACACGCGAAGGATCAAATGGGATACCTCGACAAAGGAAAAAAAAAAGGATAAAGAGTCGAGCATATTCACGTTTCGATAAAACCCAACAACTGTGTAAGAAAGGAAGTCAGAAACCGGTGTGAGCGACACTATGAAGGAGAAAATAAAACAAAAACGAGAAGGAAGAAAAAGAAGAAAAAGGCGTGGTTCAATGCACGAACGAACCACCCATCGATCACATAAAGCGCGTTTATCGTATAATAAGTGGTAAGGTTGTTGACATCTTCCTTCCGATTGAGGCAGCGTCAACCAAATCCAAGAGGGAAGCGTGTCATGTTCGCCGTCGTCGAGGTGCACTTCACACGTAGCACCATGGGAACCACCTGGTGACCCAAGGACACGTTATTTGCCAGAGAGGGGAGGGGAGAAAGCAAGTCAGTAGCTGGATGCCACCGTTCGAATTGAGCCTTCGTCTTACGGAAAGGGAGCCACGACAGCCGGATCGGGAGGTTTCACTGAAGCGAAAGAGGAGGGGGAAACACGAGAGATAAAAGGCAAAAACAACCGGGAAGGTGTGAACCCCGAATCGGAAACAGAGACCAAAAAAGACAGTGAACGCGGCCTGTGCGACAGGAAGGATGGGAGCGGTATCGCGGCTACGACTGGGGAAGAGCACAAACCCACGCGGGGTGACGGAATGGCCTTCTGCTTCGAAGAATAGCCTCATCTCTCCTTTTGCGGAAAAAACGTTGCAACGCGCCTGAATGCTTCTCACGGCCATAAACGTAACCGTGCAGGCCTCTGCTCCGAGCGGACGCCCCGCCTCCCCCCCCTCCTCCTCCCTCCTCCCAACAACACACACATGATCACGTAAATACGTGAGGCAGGAAGAAAAGAAAAGAAAATGAACAGAAGAACGAGCCCAACGTTACGCGTTCTGGAGAATTTCAAATTCCTTGCTGAAAGGCTTGCCAGCCATGGTCCTCTCCACCTCGTCCACCGTGCGGGGGACGCAGCTGCAGTTCAAAATGCCATCCTTGGTCACAATGACGTCGCTTTCGATACGCACACCGCCAAAATCCCAGTACTTCCGGATGAGCTCCTCGTTAAGGTGCTCCTTGTACTTGGGGTCGTTCAACGCCTGTGTGAGCAGCGTGTGGTTGAAGTAGCAGCCTGGCTCAATGGTGATGTGCAGGCCCTCCTCCAGCACACGCGCGGTGCGCAGCTTGCACGCGTCCTTCTTCGTAGGGCGTGGGGGGCAGTGGGGCAGGTAACCGCCGACGTCATGGACGTCGAGGCCTACCAGGTGGCCGAGGCCGTGGGGCATGAAGAACTGCATGATCTCTTTCTCCATCAGCTCATCCAGGGTGCCTCGCAGGAAACCTGCCTTGAGCAAGTGCTCGCAGATGGTGCGGATGGAGAGGTAGTGCATGTCCACCCAAGACAGACCGGGCTTCATGGCCTTGAGCACCGCATCGTGAGACGCGAGCACGGCGTTGTAAATGACCTTCTGCGCCTCGCTGAACTTGCCATTCACCGGGAAGGAGCAGGTGATGTCGGCAGAGTATCCCTGGTAGCACCCGCCCATGTCGAGGAGCGCGACGGTGTCGTTTTCAATAGGTTTGTCGTTGTACGGGTAGTGCAGTGTAGCGTTGTTCTTGCCCGTGGGGCAGATGCACGCGTAGCCGACACGACGGCAGCCGCCATTGTGGTAAATCTCATGCAGGAACACAGACTCCAGCTGATGCTGGGACTTGCCAGGCTTGCAGCTCTGCATGACCTTGATGTGTGCGTTGCTGCTGATAAGGCCGACGTACTTGAGGATGTCAATCTCGTACTGTGTCTTGAAGCACCGCTGCTCGCTGAGTGCGTTGAAAAGGAAGGCGTCGTGGTACGCGAAATCCTTGCTGTCAGGGGAAAAGGGCAGCTTCGCCGTCAGCACCTCGCGGTCGCTGTCTGTGATGATGCCCTTCAGCACCTCCAGCTTCTTCAGTCCCTTGGTCTTCAAAATGCGCTCCATCTCATCGACGTAGTAGCACTCGTCGACGCCTGTCTGCGCCTGCAGCGCCTTGGGGTTCGGCAGCTCACCCATCCACATTTCATTGGCCTCCGGCAGACGTGGGATAAAGAGGAGACCGGTGCCATCGGTGAGGACAAAGCCGTAGCAGTCGGGCAGCTCCGTGCCAAAGAGGTAGTAGAAGAAGGGCTCCTGCACAAAGGTGTAGGTCCACTCAGAGCTGTTGATCGGAACCTCACTGCCGCCCTGGAGGAACGCCGCGGTGTCAGCGGAAAGCTTCTGTTCCTCACGCATCGTCTTGGCAAGCCGCTGGCGCTGTTCCTTGAACATCTCCGTCTTCAGCGGGAACGGCTGAGCGGAGTTCATGTTGAGGCCCTCAAGCATCGACATGGTGAGCTGGTGGTACGAGTGTGTGGGTTTCTGTAGAGTGTATGTGCACCTTGCTATTACGAAAAAGACTCAACTGTGAAAGCTGAATCTTTTCAGAATGAAAGAAAGGAACGGTAAGTTTGTTTTGCTTGTTTTTTTGTTTTGGTTTTACGGTTTAGCGTTCGTTTGTGTGACTTGAGCACGGTTCAAGAGAAGGAAGAAGAGAAGAAAAAAAAAACAATAGACGTTATAGATGGAGAGAGCGACGGTGAGAGAATTCTACCAATAATTCAACAGGCGGGAGAAAAGTGAAGAAACAGATGGGAAGAAATGGAGAAATGGAAAACAGCAAAGTGCATTTATCGGCAGCATTTGTCGTGCGCCACGGTGTGGTAACTGGATTTCGATAGAAACTTCACGGGACCTGCTGGTATGTTATGCTTTCACCCTGTCCGTTCTTCATGGTCAAGGTGCCCTAGTGCTGCGTTGGTTTCTGCTACTCTCCTCCACAAGCGACTGTTTGCACGTCAGCAACCGGATCGTCCGTACAACGTCCGCTTGACGACAGCACGGTGCGTGAAACAACTCCGAGTATACAGGACTTTTTTTTTTTTTGCGCGGTTCGTACTCTGACCTCAAAGTTTTAAACTGTTCGTGGGGGGTTTCTCTGTACTCTGTATCTTGTGCGGTGAGCATACCCACGCATACACACAGGCAAGACACTCACGTCGCCGTGACAGATCGTAGGCGTAGCAACCATAGCGCCACCGCAATCAACGATGTAAAAGAAAAAGAAATTGGAACGGTAGATAAAGAAAGAAACCGGAAGGAGCACGGTTTCCGTGTGCGTGGGTGTGTGGGTTCCCCCCCCTCCCCCACGTAAACGTAGGAAACACAAAAAGGAACACGCCAGCGTGTCTGCGGACTATGAGGGCGTCCTCATGTTTCCCTTTTCCGTGACACACCTCAAGGGCCGGGTACACGATCCACAAGGCCTGTGGTCCCATGGGGCTCCTTTGCATTCTTTCCTGCGTCACAGCCAAGCAAGCACTCGTAGGGTACGGGCCACATGCGGATCGATGAACCCCACCGATACCGCGAGCTCTGTGATTTAATGCTCTCCATCGCAAGCCGCAGCTTCTGCATGCCAGACTCGATATCCGGCTGCGGCGTGCACACGGCCACGGTGTAGAAGGAGCCCAGCATTCGCACAGAGACATTCAAATTCCCTATCGCGCGGGCAGCTTCGGACATGGCCTCCATGAAGTGAAACATGCCAGTGCCGTGCACGAGAACGATGGGGGCGTTCTCGGGCTGCAGAATGCAATCCCGCTCTAGGTTGCTGAAGTTCACAGAGAAGACAGAGCCGTACATGGGACAGATGCCTTCGTACGGCACCTTGAACACGGCGTCGTTCGCCCTGTGCTTGCTGTCATGAAGATAGTACTCCTCCTTCATCATCGCAAATAGTTGGCCGGTGATGAAGGCATCGTAGCCCGCATTGTGTTCTTGAAGGTTTTCTCCGCTGCTGCCGTTGCCACGGCTCGCGGAGGAGTTCGGCGACGCCGAGGCCATTTTGCTGAGCAGGTTGTGCTCAGGGGGCACCAGGAAGGAGCACTGCGTGCCCTCTCCGACGCTCCAAGCGTAGGACTCCTTGGCGAAGAGACCCGTCGTGACGCCTGGGGGTGACCCTGCAACCTGGAGCACCTCTTTTACCGTGTTCTGCAGTCGCCCTTGTGTGTTGCCGAGGTAATGCATAGCGGGGGCGGTGGAGAGGGTGCGTGTGTCGTACACGACAGGAAACGTTTCCCTGGCAAGTATTTTGAATTCCTGATATGTCTCTGGCAGCCTACCGAAGAGAGTGCGGATGAGGAAAGCGACATCACTGTATCCATTGTGAAGGACAAGCGGCTTTCTCCACACCTGACACGCCGTCAGCACTGTGCTGAGAAGTTTCGAGCCGTAATAGGCTCGGTCTTCCCCTGGGGCAATCGACAGTCCTGCGCACGTCGTCCCCAACGTCCCTGTAGTGCCTTGCACATCCGTGTACCCGCCTTTGGGTTTGCCGACTGCGTTGCTCGCGGACGTGGGGAGCCCTTTGACGTCGAGCATGAAGCTCCGATTTGCCTTGCGGATGCCCAAGTCACGCAACAGACGCCCTTCCTCTGCGTTGGTAGCCTTGTCCGCAATAAAGGCAGAGGGCGGTGGCGCCATCTTGCCAGCGACGTCTGCGCCGTCGGCACTGCGGCTCGGACAGCTGCCGCCGCCGTAGTTCTCCCGTGCAAAGAGAAAGAGCTGACGGGTGTACTTGGCGACCAGGCTGCGCGTGTTGTCCGCGGGAAGGAGAACCGCGAAGCGAACATACGCAAGCTCCTCGCGGGACAGCGGGAACAGGTCATCCAGGGTGTCCGCATAAACGGCCGTGAAGTCAGGGAGATCGCGATGCGGGGAGCCCGTGGACGCCGCCCTCTCTGCCGCTGTCTGTACCGTGCGCAGACGGTGTTCGGCGTACTCGGGGAGCGTCGTGTAGCGGAGGCCGGACTGAACCCATTTGTCCGCATCGAAATGGTTGTTGGCGAGAAATTCACCAAGGGTGGCGGCGTCAAAGGATGTGACGGCGAACGCCCGAGACTTTTCCGACGGGAACAAGTAGGCGTAGAACGTCCGGACCTCATACGCTGGGGCTCGGTGTCCAGCGCAGAGGCTTCCATCGGCCGCCTCCACGGACCCGGTGCCCTTCTGTCGCAGTGCAGTGTCCCTGTACTTGACAACCGCTGCGTTGAAGACGAGTGGCACCTCACGCAGCCACTGACTGTAGAGAGCGATAACCTGCGAGAGGCACTCCGCCACGCGAAGCGTTGTCACCAACGGTTGGGAGCGCATCCTCTGCGCCTGCGCTGAAAGGACACTGTTGTTTTTCTGGCCGGACGGACTCACCGCCACCGTCTGCGTAGGCATTTCCTCCTGGAGCGACTGCATACGCTGTGTTAGTGCGGTAAAGGATTTCTCCAGTGCTTTCACGAGCGGAGCCACAGCAGTCTCTGCAGACGTGCACGAAACATCCTCGGCCAGTTCGGTGGCGAGGCAATAATCATCCATCACTATGTCGAGTACCGGCTGCGTTGTGGCTGCGGCAGGGTCAGCTTGGGCGACGGGGGAGGAAACGTTCTTCACATCCTGAAAGACCTGCAGAACGGTTTTCGCCGTCTCCAGCATGTACTGCGCGGTCGCTGACAGCGCCGCCCGTGCCTCTGCGGTAGGGCTTGCCTGGTGCTCACCTTGCTCCGCGAACGTCTCTGTCACCGAGGAGGGGACGGCCACCCGCTCAAAGGTGCTGATGCCGATCTGCGTCGCGGTGAAACGATCCACGACAGACTTCTTGGACGCGTAGTGCTCCCCTGGAGTGCGGAGGAGCGTCTGGCATGTAACGGCGGCTTGGTCGTCAACGTTGTCGGACGCACCCCCACCCGTTTCGCCATCATCCACGCCATCACCGCCGCTTTGGCCGTCCGCTCCGACAAGGGCGGTGTCAGGGGTGTCCTTGTCGATGCCAGTGAACTCCAGGTCAACCGAAAAGAACTCGCAGCGCCGCAGAGCGGATTCCAGGATGTCATGCGCATCACAGAAGTTATTAGAGTCGATTTCCATCCTGGGAGGTGAGGAGGACTGAATGCACTTCAAAGTTAATCCGTCTCGTTTCCATACAGAAACCAGAAACACGGTTTGAAGTAAATGGCACTGAGAAAGATAAAGCTCCCGGTTGCGGCTTCGACAAGTCTGAGAGGTAAGAGAGGAGGGGGGAAAAAAAAAGAGATGGCCACAGAGTGGTCAGTAAACCCTGGCAAAGAATGTTGGGTTGAAAGGAGGAGAAAAAACGATAGGAGATCAATAGGGAAGAAGTGGGGAGGGAACTGAAGACACGGCAATACTCACGAGCAACGGGAGGTCCACCAATGCTTCCGGAAAGAGCACCAAGGGGAGTAAGCTCTTTTGTCGGTTGACGTATAGTGAAACGGGAAGCTATGAAGTTCAGTAAACAATTGGGGATAACTATCACCTGTAAGCTGCGGTAAACCCCCAGGTGGTGAACGACCGGAAATAAAAAAGAGGACATCTGGTTAACCATACAAAGGTGAGTAGCAGTTTTTGTTGGCAAAGGGTGCGTAGAGCTCGTAGAACGCACGGCGTCAGAACGCGCGCATTCGCACACCAAAGCGAAGCAACCTTGCAGGTCGGTGACACTTCAGGTAGCATTCAGCGCCATTTACAGGTGCTTAGCAGCGCCGCCATGGATGCCTGCATCGAGTCGGCTAGCGCCACGACTCCCTTGGGGAGGGAGGGTAACAACGGCTGAGGGAAGCACTTTTCGGGCGTGAAAGCCATCAGGAATCCGCCGCAGGTTCCCCGCAATCCATTCCTCTTCCCCTTTTACATTCGCTTTCCTGTGCTAGACTAGGAAAGAACCACTGGCACAGGAACCTTCCCGTTCTACTTGGTATTCTTCGTTGTTGTTGTTTCGGAAAAGTGAAATCAGTGAGAAGGCGATCTGCGTCGCCTACCACTGCAGTGGCGTCGTATTGGAGAGTGGGCAAGATACTAAGATACATGGATTCCGCCGTTATCGAATAAGGAATGTAATGATGATGACAATGCAAACAAATAAGAAGGACATGAGAGAGAGAGAGAGGAAGAGAGAAACGAAGTGACAGAGAGAAACACACCACAATCGTCTCCCCGACGTGACATGACGGCGTGGACGACAAGCGCGTTGCAAAAGTGGAATCCTTCGATTGAAGTAACATACAAGAACGAAAAAGACGCAAAGCGAGAGGGAGAGGGGTGGAGAGCAAGAAAGGAAGAACGAGGGGGAGGAGACGTAAATTAGGAGAAGCGAATTTTAAAAAACCAGGCGTGGGGTGCGGGGTGGCTGTGCGACGCGATGGCAGGCAAGAGAGTTGCTGTTCGGAAGAAAAAAAAGGAACGCACGCACATTGAGCTCGCCTGGGGAAAGCTTTTTAAAACGTGGAGCGGCAAAAATGCAATCAGAAAAAACAAACAGGGTGAGCGGAGGAAGGGAAAAAGAACGGGAGGGGGGAGTAAGCGGAGCAGAAATAAAAAAAGAATAGTTCAATATTGATAACTAGGAAAAAGAAAAGCGAGAACCGGAAAATCAAAGAGAAAACCAAAAGGCGACAGCACTCCGTCGACGGCGACGGAAAAGGTGGGAGGGGAAGGGAAGGTCGCTGCATAGTGGGTTAAGTCAGAAGTGAATTTAGCGTGTGAAAACGTGTGTTTGAAAGGGTGTTCGACCTGACCTCGAGAAGAGGTAACCCCACCTCGTTGAAGAGAGGAGGAGGGGAGTGGCCAAACCACCTCCATGGGTCCTTCGTGAAGTCATGGGGCCACGGGACGAGTTTTGGAACGTAGAGCACCATTAACGAAGAGAAAACCAAAAACTGAGAGCAGAACAGATCTGTGGGTCTGTTCAAAGAGTAAGAGAGAAATAGTGAGTGAGAGAAGAACGAAAGGTTTAAATTATGAACAGTACATTGCCTGTGAGATCCAACCTTGACAGAGATACACAGAAACAGAGAGAGGGGGAGATATCAAGACGACAGATGGGCTAGATGGTGCACATCATACACGCGTGCAGAAAGTAGTGGTACCTCAAAATAATATTTTTAAAAAAAGATCCATCGCTTGCCTACCTGGGGATCTGCGAATGTTTGCTGCGAGAATCGTTTGTAGTGCTCCTTTGGCGATGGAGAATAGGGAGGGAGGGAGGAGGGAGGAGGAAGCAAAGTAGAAAACAAAAAAGAGCGTGCTGTCACAGACGAATTGGCCACCAACATACTTCACAGAAAACACGTTTACGTTGGAGCTGTTCAACCCGGTGCAATAAAAGAAAAAAAATGAAAGTGAGAAGTGTTCAAGAAGACAAACGAGAAAGATTGAAGCGACAGTCGCTACACTCTTCCGTACTTGGCCGCCAGGTGGTCTAGCTGATACATCCACTCCTTGTTGTGGGTGGTGCCATCGCCCAGCAACGAGTGACTGGTCTCCGCACTGGTGGGGGCGGAGGGCTGCTCCTTGCGCTGCCCCACACCCCCATCTGAAACAAAGGACTTGTGGTAGAGGTTGTAGCCGTAAGCATCCCTGCTCTCCGTGCCTGCATGGTCGCCCGCCGCGGCAGGGGGCGGCGGCACCTCACCGGTCGCTGCAGCGGTCTTTCCTGACGACTGCGGTTGCTGTGGCTGCTGAAACCATTTCGGGGAGGCGTCACTCCTGTGTGCCGCCCCGGTGCTGGTGACAGCCTCCCCAACCTCACTCTGGCCCACTCCACTTCCCCGAGAGGGCCTCGTCGTCGAGGCTTGCAAGCTCGGTTCCACGAGAGAGTTCAGTGCGGAGCCCTGTCGGCTCTTGTATGTTGTCAGCGCCGGATTGAACGGCGAGCTGGAGAGCGAGTGTTGGCTGTCCACAAGAAGGTCCGGCTGCGTCGGCGTCGTGTCTGCGGGGGAGATGTTGCTCAGGCTCTCGTCCCGCATGTGCTCTCGGGCCGCCGACCACCGTTGCGTGTTCGCGGTCTGGAGAGGCGCGTAGCGGTCCGTCGTATCGTACGCCCCCACGCGCGCGAGTCCGGCTATGGGGCCTTGTGTCTCCGCAGATGAAGGTGGTACCAAAGGCGCATAGCCTGGAGTGAGTCGCGCCTCCTCAGAAGTCTCTGCAGGTGCACGCTTGCCACTATGGACCTGATAGTTCACGGGGGGCAGGGGAATGGGGGCAGGTTGCGGTTTCTTTGCCGCTCCCGCAGCCGGCTTAGACGTTGAGGGGACAGAGGGAAGAACACTCTGTGCGCCGGCAGGAGCCCTCGTGAGGGCGGGAAGGTTGCCCTTTGGTGCCGGAGGTGACGTTGCGGAAGGAGTCTGTGAACTCATCGAAAGCGTTATCGGGTGCATCCCCTGCTGCGGGTGGCTGAGATGATCCGTATTTCCGGTCAGGGGAGCGAGGCCTCTCACAGGGCTGACCACTGGTGAGGTGCCCTCTGCCGTGGTGCCACGATTGGTATCCTGCACCATCGCATAGGCATGGTCGACAGAAGGCGCCTGGTGAGCTGGCTGTCGGGGCGGGCTGAGCGCCGCCGTCTCGTTCCATCTGCGTGGTGAGGCCGTGTAGGCCTCCTCTGGGGGACACGGCGAGAGCTGTTGCTGATTCTGGTCCTGATGCTGATAGCGCTGGTGAAGCGGAGGGGCGTCGATGGCCTTGGGGCTCTGTGCCTGACGATAGGTCTGGCGTTTTTCAACCTCGTAGCCTTTGAAAAAGTTCGTAAACGACTTCATATGTTGAGCTGGCCTCAGTGGGCCGTCGTTGCCCAAGGGGAGAGCGCAGTTGTACTAACAGGAAGAGAGAGAGACACACACACACACACCGCAAACGACAACTTAGGGGAGGCGTGAAAGTTTTCAAAAGTAGAAAGATAACAAGTCGAAATGAGGCTACCGAGGGATAGACTGAAGGTGAAGGGAGAGAGAGAATTAGAGAGCCCCAAAAACAAAAAGTGCTGAAAAAGGAACCCAAAAATTAAAGGACAAAGCGAGAAAGATTCAAAAGGATCTGCGGCGTGCCAGTTGCTACAGACAAGAGAAATGAAAGTCACCCACTGAGTCCCTTGAGGCAACCTAAAAGGAAAAGGAAAGCGACTCGTGCAGTAAGCGCTCCAGTAAATAGAGGAGGAACTTTGTGTGGACGATCTGTGAGGGGGGTCACCTACGCAGGAGTGTCTGTTCGCAATAAATAGGTAGTTTAACGGTTTTAAAAAGAAGGAAAAGGAGAGAAGGGAAAAAACAGAGTGAACGTAGAAAGGAAAGAAGAGTTCCAGAAAAAAAAAGACTGAGGTGAGCACACGGGTAGGCAGAGGTACAATACACAACCGAGAGAAAGAGGAATAATATTTTGAAAAAAAAAAACCGTGAAATACAGGGGATGCTATGCCGAATATGGGGCAGTCGCTGGTGGGAAACAAAAACGTAACCCAGGGGAGCGTTGGTCAACTGTTCAGGTGACCCAAATCGAGTAGTGTGACCCTTACTTGTCCGTTTCTGTTCCCAGCTTCACACAGAAGAGGGGATATCCTAGCAGAAGGAAGTGGAGGAGGGGGGGCACTACTGCAGCAAGAGATAGGGACGGAAACAACTGAGAAGAGTACACAGAAGAAGGAGAAGAGATGCATGACAAGAGCATTCACATGGGAACTCCGTTCCGTTTGCCTCGTGTCCATCAAGAGTCTTGGAAGGGCGCAACTTTCCCTGGAGCGTGCCTTTTTGCGTGCCGCTCACAGCGGACGCTAAACGGTATCCGGACCTCGGGGATAGACCCCAGCGCGTGGTGAAATTACTGATATGCATGTTGTCTCCTGATTTGTTGATGCGAGAAGGGATGCAGAGGAAAAGCAAGCAGAACACGAGAAGATGATGTTTATTGTAGGGGGAGAAGGGGGGGGAGGGAAGAGGCAGAGGTCCGTCAAGAAGACCGGAAAAGCAGAAGTAAGCAAGAAAACGGATTCCGACAACGAGAAGGAGGTGCTAGAGAAGGGAGAGGCAGAGTGACGCCCTTCCTGTCGCCTGTGAAGGAAATCCGTGACAGTGTCTTGGAACATGGAAAAGGCAAAAGAAACGAGAAGACATAGCATGAGTTCGGAGAGGATCAACAGAAGCTCCGCAGATCTCGTCTGTACCTCCATTGCCGCAAGACAAGTACAGATACTGTGGCCTGGTTTACAAAGAACACGTCACAGGGGAGGGGTTCAAAGACGTACATGCGGCGCGAAGGGCACCATGTGTGCACAAACTCAACTTTGGCAAGACATCACGTCTTCTCACATGTCCCCGAAGAAGCGCGAACGCTTAAAGTGGTAAAGCAAACAGACGAGGTGATCCGTTCCTCATGAGGGAAAGGGAGTAGGTCAGTCGCATCAGCGCACCTAAATTTCTGTTTACATCACGCAACAGCAACCACACCCGCAGCTGCGCTTGTAATGGCGGGCCTTCTTCAGTTCTTCACGAGCCTTCGTAGTCCGCAGCCGCCCTTGAGTCGCGTTCTCCGTAATGACCTCGAGTTGTTCGCCTTGCTCATGCACGAGAAAGCTCACGTCGGCGAACAGTTGGTGCAAGAGACGCATGCGTGATTCAATGTCTAGGATGGCGTTCCGCGTCTCTACAGCGGACTGAAGCTCGTGTTGACTCAAGCTAAAGATGCGCGTGTCGATGGGCATCATGAACGTTGCCTGTGAACCGGCGTCCGCTGTTTCACGACTGTTCTGCTGAGCTTGTTCCACGAGGGTGTGGGCCACTCGTAGCAGGGCCTCGTCTGTCAACTCAGTGTGGGACACGGGTTCGTCTACGTCACGCGTGACACTAGCGCCATGGGAGACGCAGTCGTACAGCTTTTGATCTTGCCGACTGCCACCCTCCCCTACCTCTGGAGAGGCATCCAGATCCACATACTTGGCCGTAGACGGCAACCTTTCCGCAAGCGAACTGTCTTTTACCGTAGGCCCTTTCGTTTCTGTGTTGTTCCCCCATTGAAGGAGTTGTTGTCGCTGCTGTGCGTCCATGTCAGCCAAACGTATTCGGAGCTGGCGAGCAACGTGGTGCACGAGAGCGTCGCGATGTTGACGTTCGCACGTCCACAGTTGTTCTAAGAAGTAGCGAAAGTTGTGTTCCAGCTCCGTCGTCCTCTGTTCCCGAAGGCGAAGCTGGAGTTCCAAAGGCTCCGCAGCTTGCCCTGGATCTGCCGATGGTGACGTCGGGGATCCAGAACAAGGGTGCTTGCCGGTTTTTTTCCGTAGACGTGCCTGCTGGTCCTTTAACGCTTCGGTCTCCTCCCAGTACTTGGGACGAAGTTGATAAGCACGCAACAGCTCGGCTTGGGCAGCCCCAAACGCCTTCTGGATCTGTTCTTCAAGTTCCGCTGCCGATGGTGACGCTGGTAGCGCTGAGGGGCCTTCACGCGACGCACTCCACCCACCCGTCAGTGCGAGCTCCCTTTGGGAGTCCTCTGCGCTGTGAATCGTGGCGATGTGGTTGGCGATGCGACGGAAACATTCCATGATTTCAAGAAACGTTTTGTTGCCATCCGGGAACGGGTTTTGCTTGGTTGAGGGAGAACTCTGCTGTCCCCGTTGAGGAGCATGGAGACCGTTTACCTGTAGCTGTATGCTCGTCGAACGGACGGCGCTGTCTGTATCGCTCTTTGCGGTCGTCGTTGACTCCGACGCTTCCATCTCCACCGCAGTAACATCTATGCGTCGCGCTGCTGCGTAAAGGTCCTGCAGGCGGTCCATGGGGAAGCGTCCGTGAAAACCAAAAACAAAATGAGAGCAACACGTACAAGAGCACTGGAGAAATATATATATCAAGGTTCACTACTGTAGATGCGCAGTGTGAGTTAGAGAAACGGTCCTGTAGCACGCTCTGCTGTTCCACAGAGTCCCCCCAGTACTGCTGATGAGCGAAGTGGATGAAAGGTAGTAGCTCGGTGCTAAAGCAAGCCGAAAGGACACGTAGACCACGAATGAGTGGTAAAAGTAAAAAGAGGGGAAACCGCTGACTCTGCAAGTCTACGTCTAACGCCTGTCACTGCTCTGGTAGGGAGATGAGCTGACGGTACGGTAGAAGTGAATAGAGAAGCACGCATTATTGCCAACGTTACTTGCGAGAGCTCAGACAGTGCCCGCGTTGGGCGATGGCGCGCCTAGTGCTCACCTAGCCGCAATATTGGCGCACCGTTCGATACTTGTTTCGTTGTTGCTGCAACAGGGCCATAAGCACCGCTACTCTCACGGAGCGCGGAAAGAGGATGGGATGGCACTAGAGGGCGTGAGAACCGCTTTTGGCTTATTCGAACCGAAAGGAGTCTCATTCCAACCAAATAAACACGACGACTCGGCGACGCTTCCACCGCTGCTTCGCGTTGATAGCGTGAAGTCTGCTGCTGGGACACCGTTTCTGTTGATCGGTCACGCTGAATACCTGCTTCTACTCAAGTTGCCAAGGTTTGCTCCTCTTTTTTTTTTCTTTTTGCTTCTCGCGAAAGTCCCCGCAAGCCTTTGTGTTGGGATCACAGAGGCGCGATGGAGGAATTCAGTCTACGATACAGCCGCGGAGAACACCGCATATAAATATCCTCTGACAACCCAACGCGGAAGGGCGAGAGAGAAAAGACAAACGAGTTACGTTTACAAATCGAATCCACCAAGAGGAGAAGACGCCATCGAAAGAGAAAACATATACGAGGACGATACAAACAGAGATGTACACTAGATGATTCACCATCAGCACAGTGCTGCACGATGATGGGGGCCGGGGGAACATGGAAGAGGAGCTCCGCCCGGTGTGCACCATTCTACCGCCCCACATTGACTGCTGCACGCTCCTCTGGTCAACACACAGGAGGGCGACGCCCTACAACGGCAGCACCACCCACACAGCGCAGCACAGACGCGAAAAGGGAAAGAAGGAAACTGAGCTAATTCAGGCCGTAAATCTGATAGAGCTGCTGCTTCATGCCACGGGCATACGCCTGCATCTTCTGGCCCCACACCTGCCCTCCCTGCTGCTTGGCGTTCTGCAGAATCTGCTTCATGCCACGAATCAGGTCTGGGGAGTCGTGCTTCATGCGGACGGCGAGGTCAAAGAAGAGCGTGAGGTTGTCGAGGACCGCCTGCATCCCGCAAGGGGAGTTCTGCACGCACAGTAGGAAGCCCTGCAGCGCGGGGCCGCGGTGCGGCAGGTCGCGGATGTTCACTACATGCGTGAGGAAGGGGGCGGCGAAATGGGTGACGGGCACCTGGCTCTTGGTCTCCAGCTCGGCGTCGTTGTAGAGCATCATTCCCAGGCACAGTACAATGTTCTCTGCCGCATTGCTGGATTCCTTGGACAACCTGCCCGTGCACAGGGCCGCGGCCAGGTTGTGAAAGATCTGCGGCATGCATTGTGGGTCAATGGTGGCCAAGGTTGGCATGTTATCCAGCTCCATCTGATTTTCCAGCAGATTGCACAGGAACCAGGCAATGTTCGACAAGAGGGGGAACATGATATCCGCACTATCGTCATCGTCGTCGTGATTCACGCCTTTCCCTCCGCGGTGATTGGTGTTTAGACCCGCCGCACTCTGCTTCGACATGTGCTCCTGCAAGTTTTGCAGGGTCGCCTGCACCACGGGGCCGAGCACGCCTTGCACGTGGCCCACACAACTCTTGGCAAGGTCCCCGAGCAGCGCGAATGCACACTGCCGGACATCGTAGCTCTCTGCGTCCGTGAGCATAAAGATCAGCATCTGCATGAAGGCTGGCTGCTGCGCCGACACGAGCGGCTCCAGGGAAGAGCCTAGAGCGTCGAACAAGCCTGACAAGAGATCTGTCGCCGTAATCAAGAAGTTTTCGTCTGGGACCTCGTCAAAGAGAGCGATGGACTGCGCCCCTTGGTGGCCCTGGTCTGGTTGCGCGGCGAGGCGCTCGTATGCTGACGCGCGGATCTGCGCGTGGTACGACATCATGCCGTACGCACGCTCAAAGATCTGCTGCGCCATGGGCTGCACCGCCGCACCGAGGGCAGCACAGACGGTCCCCATGCACGAGAAGAAGGAGAAGATGAGCGGGTTATCATTCGGAATGACGGTCCACATATTGCCAAGGGGCGTCAGGATGACAGAGGGGGCATTGGGATCTGCCTGGAACATGTGGCCCATGACATCGCACACAGACTGCAGCACCTCAAAAAGGAGGACTTGGTTCTTGAGCTGATAGCTGCTAATGCACGTGGCGATCGTCTGAAGGATTTCGGCGGCCAGCGGGTCCAGCTTCGCCACGGCGTCGTCTCCCCACTCCCCGCACAGGTTCACCATGGTCTCGAGCGCATCGGCCGCGCTCTCCTGCGTGAGCTTGGAGGGCGACTGCATCTTGCCCAGAATCAGCCGCATCACGTACCGGAACATCTCCTTCTCGTTGGCCTCCTCGCCTTCAATAAAGTAGCGGCCAATCTGGGTGAGCGCCCACAGCGTGGTGTTGACGACGAGGAAGTGAGAGTCACCGCTCTCGAGAATCTGCACAAAGCGAGCCGCCACCGTCGGCAGGTACGGCCGCAGCGAGTCGAAGCAGCCATCGCAGATCGCACCAAAGGCCAGGACCGCCGACTCCAGGTCCTTCCAAGGCTTACCGGGCTGCATCATACCCTCGATGCATTCCAGGACGGGCACGATAACACTTTCGCCGTAGCACTCGGCGAGTTCGTCGAGCGTGGCGGCAGACACGCGCCGCAGATTCCACTCCTTCACCTCATCGTCATCGTCGTCTTCGGAGTCGTCATCTTGCTGTTGCTGCTGACCGTCGGCTTCACCCTCTGCGTTGCTACCCCCTGGTCCTTTCTTCTGCCCTGTCGATTGCGTCTTTCCTTGATAATGGCGCGGCTTGACGTCGTCAATCTTGTCGGGGACATTCCAATCGTTGGCGCTAGCAGACAGCATGCCCATCTCAAAGTCTGAATACTTCATCTGACGAATCAGGTGATAGATAAGGCTACCCAACGCAGGGCGAAGCTGTTCAACAAAGCGGGGTACATTGAGGATGGTGCTCCAGAAGCCCGTCGCCTCGATGCCCAGCTTCTCTCGTTCGTTTTCGGATATGTAGACGCCTGAGGTTCGGTTTGTGGCTTCGTCTGTCGCAGAGGCCGTGATTTCGTACATGGTGTGCAGCACCGGCTGGAACATGTCATCACTGATGCTTTCGTGGAAGGCGAGGATGCCCACGAGGCAGGAGCTAGCCTTGGCAGCAAAGTTAAAGTACAGAAAGCGGTTAATGGCGAGGGACTGGATGTTTTCCAAGAAAGCCTGAATAAGGGGCGCAACAAACGGCTGCATGGCGGCAAAGGTTGGGCTGCTGTCGTCCCCAGCAGAGCGGTCGAGGAAGGTGGTGAGGACGTCAAGGGCCATGTTGCGAATGTCCATCCCGTCCTTGTTGGCGTCCTTGATGGCCTGGAGATTGACAGAAGGCGCAGCCAGCGCCGCGGCATCGCAGAAACTGGGATCGAGAAACTCCTTTGCCGTTACCAGGGGAAGAATCACCTGGACGAGGTTGCCAATGAGGTTCTCGCTTTCCAACAGCAGGACACAGTCCGACACAATCTGTGACAGCGCGCGCATCGCACCCTGCACGGCGACCGCAGCCGCCTGACGACCCGCCACATCCCCGGCCGCGGCTGCCTCTTGCTGCTTCTTGAGCATGATCTCGTTCACAAGGAGACCAATGGTCTGGCTCGGATGCCAGAGGTTCGCGTACACGGCCCACGACACAATGGACGCCGCGACATTGCGGACGGAGCGGTTCGCGTCCTGGAGGCCCCCCAGGCAGATGGAGTGCTGCAGCTGCTGCTGAGAGCTCGGGTTGGTGAAGAAAGCGGCGGCTGGGTGGTTGGGGGTGGCGCTGGCATTCATCGCCGCGGTGATGGCATTCTTTAGCTGGAGGCCAGCCAGTTGCCGGCCCACCTGGGGGCACTCAGCACTCGCGAAGATTTCTACGCAGGCCGAGAGAAACGCCTGACTGTTAGCCTTGAGTTGGTTAAGCTGCTGCTCACCAGCAAGTCGCTGCTGCTGGTCGGGGTTGGCGGCCGCGGAAAGCGCAGCCAGAACCTGCGGTGCAATGGACATGTCTTCGTGGATGGGGGAAGACCCTGCGAGGGTGAATTATTCCGCTTATTTTTATATATTTTTTTAAAGAATTACACGTTCACCGTGTGTGTCACGCCACACTGGGAAGGAAAGGAACGCAAGAGAGGGACGAAACGGTACCGATGCGACAAGCCGTTTCTCTCGTTGTCGAGCGCTGCCTTCGTTGGTGGAAACGGCGCTGCTCTTTGACAAGAGGGGAAAACAAGGTGCGGGCTGGCGCGACGCCAATGGTCCGGCTTGAGCGTGGAGGATATGTACGGAACAGCCTCCTCTGCTTCCTTAGGGCCCGGGAAGCGTCAACAGTCTCTGCCTTGGCGTACGACGAGTGACCCACAAGAACAATCCGTGACGCACCGATAGAGGTAACGAGAGCCGGAAAACAAGGATTACCTACAGGGGTGACGTCGCAAGATTCGCTACAAACAGATGGAGAAACTTGGTTCAATTCTCCAGGTGTGTTAGAAGGCAGAGGATCAGATAAAGACAAAAGAGAGGAATTTATCACATCCAAACGGTAAAAGGACATGCACGGGAGAAAAGCACCAAGTGCTGCGGGGGTCACCGTGAGAGACGCTATAAATCAGATCGCCGCGCGCTCGACGTCAATGTCACACGTAGCTCCAGGTTCACGTGCGCATGACCTGCCCTGTTTCCGTTATCTCTCGCACCCGAAGTTCACGTTCGCTGCGTGCGCACTGCTGCGATATGGCAGCACGAGTAACACATTGCTCCACAGGGGAACCATGCCTCTGGATCTTGCCTCGCGTAAAGCACCACGTCCGTGTCCGCTCATGCGGCGGTGGAGATAGTTCTACCGAGACCGGGACGCAGCTCGACACACCATGGTGCTGGCCGGTGCTGCAAACAACTGGCTGGTGAAACTTTGCGGTTTCTTTGTTTGGGGAGATGAGAAAAAGAACAGTGGAATAGAAACATCAGGTTGGGTAACGTCGAATAAAATAACAGTTGGGAAGGGCGAACGCGAATCGGGAAGGCTTGAAAGAAAAAGAAAGGGAGAGAGAGAGATAAAACAACACGTGAAAACTGTATGTTGTCTTTTATATATAGAGGACTACAAATAGAGTGCAGAAGAGAAAGGAGGGGGAGAACTGAAAAGGAAAAAAAAGGAGGCAAGATGAAGAGTACAAAATAACGCGACACACACACACAGAGAGAGGGAACAAAGAAAGGAAAAGCTTCTTTCTGAGAACCCTCTAAGAAAGCGCAGGGAGAGAACTCACTAGACATGAGGGAAAAGGGTGACAAAGGAGCCTGAGGGGGGTGCAGGAGGATAAAAACTAAAATAAATAAAAGTTGCGAGAAAACAAAGTGAACGCACATGGACATGTCAAGGAGCTGCTAGACATGAATACGCGTCCCCACACCGCTCTCATATGAAAAGGAGAGGAAGGGGGAGTTGGAGAACGGGGGCGGAGAGAAGAAAAAAAAAATAAACGATGTGGCGTTCTGCGGACGTTCCGGTGTGTCAACGTTGGAACACAAGAAAATAGAAACGACGGTTGGGGGAGTGATGGAAGCGTGAAATAAACACGGAGAGAGTTTGAGGGGAAAACGAAAACAGCACGAAAAGACTCCAGATGATAAAGAGCGTACAAAACCAAAAAGCACGGAAGATAGAAACGAAAGGCCGGAAAGAAATCTTAGAGAAAGAACAGGGAACATGGAAATGTAGCGGCGTCCATATACACCAGCGGCGCCACTGCAGTGAGTGGCAACGACAACAAAAAGAAGAAGGTAACGTAAGAAAACGAAAAACCGAACACACATATGTGGAAAGAGAGAGAGAGAGAGAGAGAGGTTGGGCTAAGGAGAGACACAGTGGTGACGTGTGTCACTGAACACACACACAGACACGCAGTGCCAACAGCCAAACGTGAAAAAAAAACTTTCATAAAGGGAGAGAGATGAGAAAAGGAGAAGAAAGCAAGCACCTCGTAAAAGGCCTACGGAAGCCAACAGCCGCATTGGGCACGTAGGTTTAGAAAGCACGTCATCGTTTGCAACATGCAACTACACATGGGAGAAAAGAAGGAGAGAAGGGAGAGGAGTGGTCAGACCGCTCGTTTAGCGATATCGCCCACGACAATACATGGAGGCAGGCGCTCGCTTCACGAGACAAACAAAGGACAGACGGGGTTCTCATTCAAATAGGCAGGAAAAAGAGGGCGCGCGGCGACGCGCAAGCCTTGTGGCAACGTATCATGCTGTGCTCCTTCTCACGAGCAGCAATACAGCCAGGTGACGAAGACATCAAGGAAAGGATTGCTGAGAGGGAAGGGAGGGGTGTTCAAAGACGAGGGTGGATAGCCCGTAAAAACTGTGATACATGGAAGGAGAATGCCATCGCGCCAAGAGCACGAAGAAGGTAGCCAAGAAAGAAGCAAGAAGCAACACGCATAAATGACACGCAGAATGAATGGTTCTACGGGAAGAAGAAAGTCTCGACGGACAGACACACACCACAGAAAAAAAAAGAAGAAGAGCGGATTTGCTGCTAGGGGTGGAAATGCAAAATTCACAATCCAAGAAGAAGAATGACAGCGCGCATCGGGTATGAGGACGGTGTAAGCCCGTCCGACAGCAAGATGGCGCGGAAAAGAACAATGATGACACGTTCCTTTTCTGGGCCTTTCCTTAGCGTTGATGGGAAACCCTTTTAGCCTCGGCTACATGAGCCGCGGTGAGTTCCGTTAATGCCGCATTCGGAGAAGCAGAGAGGAGTGGTCAAGAGATAAACAGGGAGGAAAAAAGAAAAAAAGAAACAATAATCAGTGCCAGCGAAGAGAGAGAGAGAGAGAGAGAGATCACCCGCAGTCCACCGCGCTGATGTCGAATAGGTCCAACTGAAAGCGACCGAGTTGGACGCCCTCCACGTGTGCGAGGAACAAATCCACCTAGTGTGGTGTGTCAGAAGAAGATGGAAGAACAAACGTCAGAAACCACCTGAAGCAGACCGCACGTGTGCCATGTCTCGCCCACCACCACGCACATCCGCTCCACTTGACGGCCATGTCGTCAGAAGGCGTGGTGCACCCATTGTCTCTACCTCACGTCCTTGCGCGAGAATTTGAAGCTGCTGTAGTGCTTGCCATCACGCAACTGCTCCCAGGCATGCAGGGTGGGTGGCTCCGCATCGGCGCCCATCCTGTTAGCCACCTGCACCTTCCGCCGCAACACATCCACGCTCCGGTTCCGTGACGTGCCGCTCCCCACCGAGACCGTGTCGATGGACATGCCAAAGCCTCTTTCGCTATAGCAATCCGCCACGCCAGGCGCCACCGTCTCATCGCGGTCGACGGGTGTTACGACGCTGCGGGAGAGTTTGCGGTTCTTCTCACGCTTCATACGTGCGGGGTTCTTGCTCGCGCTTCGCCGAGACGTGGCGTCGGCCGTGGTGGACGGTAGCATGGGCTCACCAGGGAGGCCCGCCGCACCATTCAGGTTTGCTCCAGTGGAGGAAGAAGGGTGACGTGCACTGCTGCTGATGCTGCTGATCGGTCGGCCCCCACGGCGCGACGTGCTGTGGGCGCTGTGCTCGGAAAGAATGCGTTGCTCCGCCTCGCTCGCCGAGACGAAGGCGTCATCCTCCTCGTCTCCGGTAGGGGGTTCGAGGCCTATGTGGTCCTCGGGTGTACTGGGACCCGCCGTTGAGGGACTGGTGGTGCGACTGCGCGACTTGTGCTGCTCTTTTTTAAGGCGCTTTTCTTCCTCCCGGCGCGCACGGCGTTCCTGGCGAGCCGCCTCCTCGTGCTCGGGTCCGTGCTTTGGCGCTTGGCCACCTCCCCAGGGCAGGCGCGTCGTGCTACCACCGTTGGCACTAGAGGTGCTCGGATTCTTTGTCGCAATGAGAGAAGACTGCGTGGTGCCAGAGCTTCGTGAAAGGGAGCGCTCAAGACCCGTGTGCGTTCGGTTGCCGTCAGTCGCGGAGGCAAAGCCATTGAGAGGCGCTGGCGACGCAGAAGCCGAGGCGAGCGTGGCGCGCGGCCCAGGGCTGCGACCCGTGCGCGACTCTACGGACGTTGGGGGAAGGCGTACAGGAGGGGGACGTGGGGTGATGTGGTCGGGGGTAGAGAGCGCGTTGGGAGTGCCAATCCGGCTCTCCGGCCGCACCGTTCGCAGCAGGTTGTGGTTGGGAGAGGAGAAGCGTGACAAAGGCCCGTTGGTGTAGTCCTCAGAATAGATGCCAGACGTGCTGGAGTTGTCGCCGTCGTCGGTGCGTGCGTGGCAGAGGTAGTCACTGTTGGTATTGCTTTCCGAGCCAGGACTGTGCAGGTGCCTTCCTTGACGCATCTGGGTATAGGGCATGGTTCGCGTGTGAAGGCCAAGGGTGTCCACCTGCTCCACCGCGCGCAGGAACGCCCCCGCGGTATCCGCACTCGCGCCGGCCACCCCTGCCGCCTCCCCTGCGGAGTGCGACTTCACCTGCTTCCCCACCGCGCTGCTGTGGTTGCTATTCATGTCGGTCGGCTGAGGTACTGGCGTGGGGGCGCGATTGCTACTGCTGCCGCCACCACCACTGCGTTTGGCCCGTGAGGTGACAGTGGACAGGAGGCGCTTGAGACTGTACATACTGCCATGCTTGTGACCACCAGAACGACTCGCGCCGCTCCCGCTGCTCGGGCGTGTGCTTGGCCCCGAAGGCGAGGCCGTCTGCATGTCCGTCGCGCGGCTGCAAACGCTATCGCGGGTCGTCGCATCGTCCCTGTCGGTGTAGGCTGACGCTGGGACGTTCGTTGTGGTTCGGTGCGACGCATGCTGCTGAGACGCATCAGGCAGATGGGACCGCCGGAAGGGATGCGGTGGCATCGCGCTTGCATTGTCACCTGCGGCAGCGAACGTTGGCTCACCGCCCTGTGTCGCAGGGCGGCCGCTGCCGCTACCAAGGGCACCCGTGGTAGTCCCCACGGTCCCCATGCTCGTGTCGTGGTCTGTATCGGCCGCCGAGCTGGAGAAGGACAGACACCGCGTCTGCGGACGGGACGACGAGTACGTCGACGTGGGGCGAGGTGTCATGGACGTACTGGGCCGAGATGGCTTCGAGGAGGGACTGCTCGTCTGGCGGGCGGGAGAGTTGCGCCGAGAGCGCGATGGATGATTGGCATCGCCGCCATCAACACGGCGGCCTCCGCGGCCCACTGGGGAGCGCGACGACGGGGTTCCGCTGCCCCCAATCGTGCTCGCCGCACTCCGCAACATGGTTGCCGCAGAAAGCCCAGCACCGCCCACTGCAGGGAGTAACACGGGTGACTGCTTTTCTTCCTTCGCGCTTCCCTGCTTCGAGACACCACCGCTCACCGTCTCCTTGGCAGAGGAGAAGGAACTCGCGGCGCGGCCACGACTTTCGGCGGCCACGATGGCCGCAAACCCAGTGGGATCGGCGGTGGCAGGGGAGAGCAACGTGGATACCCGCGACTTGCTCTGTGACGTTTCGTTATCGTCGTGGTTCGTCCCTTTGGTCGTGTTGATGGACGAGGAAAAGGAGAAGGAATTGCTCTTATCTGTGCCGCTCTCTAGGTTGACAATGGAAAGGACGGCGTCGAGAGCGTCGATATCCATATCCTGCATCCCGTTGAGGGCACGCACCCGTTCGTCGTCCTCGCCGCACTCCGGGCTAGGCGTCCCGAACCCGTTGTCGCGTGTGCGGGCATCCGACTCGGTCGAAAATGGTGGAGAGCCCGTCGGTCCTCCAGGCACCACTGCAGCGCCAGAGAGCGACCCGTGAGGACCGCTGGTGGCGAGAACCGGGGAGCACAGAACGGTGCCGCCGTTCAGCAACGCGGGTGTCCGCGCACCGGGGTGTGCCAGCATGATGGAGCGCCCGTTGCCAGAGGTCAACGTTGGGATGGACATCTCCTCCTTGCCGAAGTGCGCTCCAAATGCGCCGCCTCCACCACCACCACCGCCGTGGCACGCACTTCCGCTGCTGCCATTGCTATGAAACGCGGCCGCTCGTCGACCGACCGTGCTGTCGCTAGGGGAGAAACTAAACCGACGCGAGTCGGCGTGCGAACGCAGTGAGTTGCGCTCCAGCGTACCGAGTGCGGCTGCGGCAACGGTGGCGGCTGGCACGTAGAAGACGTCCTGGCTGTTCACCTCATTCACCATGCTTAGGTCGAGGCGGCGGAAGGTGCCGTCAATCGCGATGACAGGAATCACAAGGTTCGCGTTCACATCCTCGGCGCTGAAGCTCGTTCCCTCAAGGCTGTCCACCTGCAGCGGCCCCATTTTTCCCTTCTCATCGTCCTCATCTCCGCCGGAGCTGCCAGGGGTGCCTGTGAGCTGGTTGGGGCGGACGGCGCGACCGCCAGGACCCACGACCATGAAGCTGCCGCCATCCTGGCCTCCGGCCGCCTCCACCGCCGCCAACATGCGACGCGAGGCGGCGTTGGGGTCCACCTCTGCGGTTGGCTCCATGCTGTTCTCCAGGCTGAGCACACGGCCGCCACGGCTGCCGCCGCTGCCGAGGCTGTCTCCCAGCGGGAGTTGCGCAAGTCGCTGCCGCTCCAGCTCTTCTGTGGGCACCAGCATCGCTGCATTGCGCTTGCGCTGCCTGATGCGAAAGCGAACCTTGGCCACGTAGTCCTTCACTACTTCGGCGGCCGCGTTGGACAGGACGTGTTTCTTTTGGAAGATGGTAAAGACCTCCACCACCTCTTGTCGGGTCGCATTCTCAATATCCAGCTCGGTGAGATCACGCACACGTTCCGCTGCGGTCTGCGGGAAGACCGCCTCATTGCTGCTGCTCGTGTCGTTGCTGAGATCGCCGCTGGTTTGCGTCATGGTGCGTTCACGAGAGCGCCGCCGACGACGGGGGAAGCCCTCATTCCTTGTGTGGGAGAAGGTTGCAGGGGAGTCCTTGGCACTCTGGCGCGAAGTCGCGTCATCTATAGAAGACGCGGTGTCAGGACACTCTGTCCGCTGCGTGCTGCTGGTGTCAGAGGACGACGAACCGGAGCGTCCGGGGTGGGAGCGTCGGTGGCGCCCACTGTCCGCGACGCTTCCTCGACTCTTGCTGGTGACTCGAGATGTCGAGCCATTGGTCTTCAGGGCCTTGGGGGTCTCGGTCGCGGTGGTGTTGGTGGTGGTCAGGCCTGCAATGCTGCTGGTGGCGGTCGCGAGGGCGCCGGCCGGCCGACTGCTGTCCCCGCGGGCGTTACGATCCTCGCTGTTTGGGTCGCCGTCCGCCTTCGCGCCGCTGGCCTCATCCTCGTTGACGTCACCCTGGGCAGGGGTGATGAAGACACGATCCGTGCTGCTGTCGTAAAAGTTGCGCGGCGGGTTCGCTACGGCGGTGTCGGGGCGCGTTTGCATAAGCGCAGAGCCAGGCAACAGATCGCTGTGGCTGGGGTTCGTCGACACCGTGGAGGTGGGAGGGGAGGACTCGGTCAGGTTTTTCTGCGGTTGGGTGACGGCCGATTCACCACCGGTGCTCTTGCCAGCTGCGTCGTTTGATGGGCGTGCGGAAGTGGTGGCGGTGGGCGCCGCAGCAACAGCAGCAGCAGGAGGAGGAGCACTGCTCTGCTGCTTCTCGCCTTTACCCCTTGCCGCATCGCCAGTCGCCGCTGAGGTGACGGCGGCGTTGTTGGTTGTCGACCCTTTCGCCCGGATTGCATCATCGTCCTCGTCGTCATGGTCCTTCTCTTGGTCATGGTCGTTACCGTTTGCGCTGGGCATGGTGTAGGCGATGCCGTTGCTGTACAGACGCTTCATGGCGGGGTCGGTGTCGAGGTAGCTCCGGATTCGACCAAGGGACCACCGCTTCTTGGGATCCTTCTCTAGCAAGCCGTCAAACACCGTCTTCCATTCTGCTGCCACCGGTGTGCTTTCAATATTAAAACCGTTGAAAGGGACACGGACGTGCTTGATGTTGTGCGTGATCTCGTGGTAGTTCTTCCCGTTAAACGGAGAGACACCCATGAGGACACAGTAAATTGTCACGCCGAGTGCCCACACATCCGTCAGGAACGGGTTGACTCGGTACAGGGCCCCCGGGTCGTCACTGAAGAGCTCCGGGGCGGTGAAGAGGAGCGTGCCGGCGCCAAAGCGAGGAGCCTTCTGTCCGTTACCGCCGTTCTGGTTCACGTCGTCGTCTTCGTTGTCGTCGGGACCTTTGCTCACAAGACCAGGTTTCGCACCACGTTCGGATTTCTCGAGGATCTCCGACACTCCAAAGTCTGTCAGGTACACATGATTGTTGATGCCTAGCAGAATGTTGTCTGGCTTGATGTCATGGTGCACAACATTCTTCTTGTGCAAGTAACGCAACCCGGAGACCAGCTGTCGCAAAAACACAAAGACGATTTCCTCTTTCATTGGCTTGCAGGAAAACAGAAAGAAGTCATCGTCTGGGGGGCTGTACAGGTTGTGAACCCCGCCGCGGGCCGTGGCGTTCAGGGCGGGGATGCTTGAGCTACGGTCCGCTTTGTCACCACCTGAGATCTCCCGGTGGGTGAGAGGCGTGTCGCCGTCCACGGTGATGAGGTTATCTTGACCAGCGTCGCCCACGGGTTGCTTGGCGGCCACGTCCTTTGCGGCGTGGCAGGCAATAATTTGCTGACGCACGCAGCACCGGATAAGGTAGCGATTGTACGTGACGTTGTTCACTCGTGTGTTGCCCTCCACGTTCTTGATGAGCTCGAGCGGAATCTTGCTCTGCTTGAGCTTCACGACAGGGCCGTTAGGGATGTACTCCATGATCAGGTAGAGTTTCTGCGACGACGGGTCATCAATGACTTCGTACAGAGAGACGCAATTGCGGTGGCGAATCTTCTTCATGATGGCAATCTCGCGCTTCAGCGCTGTCTCCCCACTGGCAGATACGGCACCACCACCCCCACCACCAGCAGAGCCTTTGCCCTTGGACGCTGCGTCTTGTTTAGTGTTGCCGCTATCCTCGTTCTCTTCGACCGATGGGATGCCACCGAACTTCTTCTGTAGGTGCTTCTTGTCAATGATCTTAATGGCCACCTTGTTCTTGGTCTTGAGGTCCTCACCGAGTTTCACCTTGCCGTAGCTCCCCTTGCCCAGGTTCGCCAGAATCAGGTAGTTGTTAATGATCTTCTTCTTCTCCAGTGGATCATACTTGAGACGGATCTTGTGCGTCTCATGGACAGGGGGCCGTGCGAGGGAAGCGGTACTCATCGTGGACATCATGCTCATGCCGAGGTTATCGCCATAGTCTGCGGAGCCAAGGCGGCGTTCCAGCAATTCTTGGAAGGGAGAGGTCCCGCCACCCGTGCTGCCGAACGGGTTCCCTCGACCGCCGCAGCCATCTGCGAGCTTTTGAATCTTTCCGCGGCTCACGCGTACATCTTCAAGGATGTCCAGCAGGTCAAGCACAAGCGCGCTGACCTCCTGCTTCGATTTGCGCTCAACGGCCTCCCGCACGCGACGGTCCTTCTCTGCGTTGGCGTTTTCGCCGCCCAAGAAGAAGCACTCCAGTTCGTGCATCTTCACGGTGTGCACAAAACTCTGGGACGCTTGTTTGATGGCGTTCATGGCCAGCACCACCGTCTCGTTCGCGTAGCCAGCGTTGTCACCGCCGTCAACGCCGCCCGCCCCTCCGGTGATGCCGGGAACAAAGGCCGCGCTCCCCGTGCGACCTGCGTTGGCGGCGGCAAGGAGGGAGTACGCACTGAGGCCTAGCAAACTGCCTCGTGACCCGGTTGCGGCGGCAGCAGCGGCAGCTGAAACCGTGTTCGCCCCGCTGGGTTGATACTTTTGACCTGGACCACTGGCGTTCGTGGGGCGACCCCGGTTGCCAGGCCACACACGCGCCGCACCGGTGCCAGGGGTGGACGGACTTCCTAGGCCGCCGCCGTTTGCGCCAGCAGCCGTACCCATAATCTGCGCTGTGTAGTAGTAATCGAGGAGCTTTCGGGAGTCGTTGTTAGGGTCATTCTCCTCCTCTTCGGCAGCCGCCGCCCGTGTGCCGGCGCCGCGATTCTTGGGAGAGGCAAACCCCAGCGCAGGAGGGTCCCGGGTCGCCGAGGCAGTAGTCGAATTCAAGTCGCCGAGAAGGTCATCAATGAGAGGGTTGTGGACCGAGGCACCTTCCCCTGCTGTCCCTGATGGGCCCTCCTGGATGCTTGCGCGCCCATTATTGGAGGCGCAGGACGGCCGCCGTGCGAACGTTGTCGCTTGCAACGGTTGATCTGCAAAGGCCGGGGAACGCAGCAGCGACGTATTGTTGTGACTCCTGCTAACAGAGGCGCAACCGCTATTATTTCTCAGCGCTGTCCAGCCCCCGCTGCCGCCACCTTCGGCTCCTCCGAACGGGATGCTGCTGTGATGAGTGCCTTGGTGTGGCATGCCCAGAGGGAAATGAGCGCTCGTCCCGTGCGCGCGACTGGTTGGCGATGGTTGCGGTGACAGGGAATCTTGATGGCCGTGCCCAGGCACCGTCGAGGCCGTCACCTGACCGCCACCCTCCTGCGGCTTCGAGGTATTGGCGGCTGTTGTCATGGTTACTGTGGCTACTTTAACAGAAAGGTCCTTCTCGCTCAAAGGTCCGTAGACGTCACCGCGCTTCGACTTTGACGTGCCGCTGCCACTGTGCGTGGGACCCTGCGATGTGGTTTGCTCGTCCCCGTCGCTTCCGTCGATGTCACCACTTCCCGACGCCCGCGCCTCTGTGTCGTCGGCGGTCCGGCTGCTTCGGGAGCAGTCATCTACGTGCGTAAGCTCGGCACCTGCATGGCTGGGGTGGCCACCCTGTGTGGCCACAGCTTTTGGGACGTCTAGCCCTGCCGCCACCGATCGCGGTGCCTTTGTCTGACCACTGGTCTGCATAGGGGGTGGAGAGGGTTTCTGCGCTGGTGAGCCTGTCGCGGTGGTTGCCGAAACCGATGACGAAGTCGGCATGGTGAGGAATGCTATGATTATTAGAAGTAACTAGTTTTTTTTTTTTGATGGTGTTGCTGTTGTTGTGTGAGAGAGGAATATGTATTTTGTGACGGTGTGCAAAGGTGCCCTCGAAAACGATCGAGAAACAAAAAAAGAGAGCCTCAGAAAGATTTCAAAACGGAAGCCAAGCACCGAACACGTGAAGCGTCGAGGGGAAAAAAATGGAGAGAAAGGTAAGAAACGTTGGTGCGAAGAGCCGAGGCCGTCAACGCGGATAAGTTAGAAAAGAGAGAGAGAAAAAGAAGAAGAAGGGTGGAACCGGTAACGAAGTCACTAAGGAAAGAGATACAATCGACGAGAAGGGAAAGAAGAAAGAGGAAAAAAAACGGCCTTGAAAACAAAAGTGAAGGAAGAGGGGGAAGAAAAAAAAAAGAAGTGAGGAAAGGCACCCCCGTAAAATCGTATCGAATAGCTCCAGGTATGATGGGAGCGGAGGCGCAATAGAGAAAAGAGGTAAGGGTTTCGTTCGGAAAGAAGATGAGAGAACGTGGAACGACGAAGAAGGTGCTGCGTACGGTAACCAAGGATTCTATATATAGATAAAGAGTGTGTGAGAGAAAGAGAGAAAGAGAGAATAACAGAAGGAATGGTTGCAAAGAAGTAAACGGAGAAGGGGAAGGGGGAGGGGAGGGGGTGAGAGAAAGAGGACAAAATCGAACAATGGACTATACACAAATTTTCCGTTGCCAAAAAAGGAGGAGGGAGAAGGAGGAGGAGACCGCTTCCGGTAGATGATGGGAACGAGGTCAGAAGGGGAGATATAGAGAAATGAAGGAGGACACGGTGAGGAAGAAAGAAAAGAAAAGAAAAGAAAAGAAAAGAAGTAGTAAGTTAATTCAAAGGTAATTCCAGAAACAAGTAAAGAACTTTTGTTATAGGCGAAAAGGGGGGAGAGAGAAGTTCCAAATAATACAAGAAAATGTAAAGTAATAGTAAAACCGAACGAACAGGGGGACAAAAAGAAAAAAAAAAGAGAGAGAACCTTCGGAAAAAGGTTATGAGGTACTAGATGCCAGGGGGAGGGGGGTTACCCAAGAGAGGGTGAGGAGCAAAGAAAGTAGGAAAGTAATGTGAAAACTAAAAAACTCTCGTGCTCCTCTGCAACTGTATGATTGCTATAGAGGAGAAACGCTGCCCTGCTGTTGATGATTCTCCACTCAGAAATCAACAGAAGAACGAGTGCCAGAGTTCGCCGCGAAAACAAGTCTGCAATGAGAAAGCGGGCAAAGAACAGCTCAGCAAAATAAAAGGATCCCAAGAGGCTGGCGCTGCGGAGGGAGAACGGGGAACCTCCGTTCCCGCTAGAGCACGGGTCACACGGATGCGCACGCGTGCGGAGCTGAAACCCTGTTCCTTTCCTAGATCGCCTTCTCCTTTCTCTCCTCAAGCGGTCACAAGTACCCCGTCGTCAAACGACAAGCGGAGGCCCTCGCGTCCGTGATGGAAGAAACAGAGGCTCACTGATAGAAGGGCGGCACTAGCAGACGAGAATGGGGAAAACGAGAGACGGAGGCGGTGCGCGGTGAGGGGAGAGGAGAGAATGTTTGGTAGGTCCTGAGTTTGCACGCTTACGGTTACCTCCCACTCGCACGTCGTATTCGCTCTCGTATCTAACCGACTCGCGTGACTGAGTTGCGAATCCCTTGGCGTGTGCGCGTGCGCGGCAATGGGGAAGCGTATTGGTGTGTGTGTGTTCGCCTTTGACTGAGGCACTGTTACGATTCTTCCATAAACGAATAAAGCAAGAAGGGAACAGCGCAGGCTTAGAAAACCAATTACTTTACTAGAGGGGACGTGTTTATGTTGTTTTTTTTAATTGTGGGAAAAGACACAGTGTCGCAGGCACAGGTCAAGGAACAGGAAGGGAGAGGATAACAAGGTAACACAATGATTCTCGTCGCATTAGTATGTTCATTTTGGCGGGTGTCAAGCAACAGCGTGCCATTGGCAGCACTGCACCGACGATTCCATCCTGTGCACCTGAAACAAATTCCCTCGTTGCTGTCTTTCAGCAGTTGGGACGTGTGTCCGAGTGGTCTCCATCGGACGACTTTTGCGACCCGTGGGGTTCTGTCTCGCAGATTTCACACCCACCCACCCACATACACACACACACACCGTCGTGCGCAGTTGTGCTTTCGTGTTCTACACGGTTTCAGATGTGGTTTGTGTGTGAATAACGCTGACAATGAGAGGAAAGGGACAAGGCCACTACCAGCGGTACCATCTCTGAAAATCCCACGCCGCGTGAGCTACGGCCAGGTCACTCAGAGGTTGAAGCACAAGCGCGCGTGCGGGGAGGAGGGAGGGGGGAATAGCCAAAGGAACACTCATTCCTTTCGTCCACTACGCTCCTCCTGCGGCGCGTCCTCCTCTCCTTTGGCAGCGTCGTCCTGTCCCAGTCGCTCCGTGGACTCGTCCCAGTTCGGGTCCACACAGATGCGAAAGGCCAGGCTGAGCTTACCTGCCAAGAACTGGTTGTTGTGCTTCACCGCCAGGCCAAACATGCGCTCAAAGTTCTCTCGTGCAACTTCGCGATCCCGCGCTTGGGTGAGGACTGGGTACTCTCGGTGCCTTTCTGGCTGAGCAGCACCACTGCTGCCGTGCTCGCTTGACGGCGCTGGTGCAAAGGCCTCCAGCAGCGACGGGTTGACCTTCTCCACACCAAGAATCTGCACTGCTTCCAGAGGAGTCATTCGACGATGCTGCGAGCGGCCCGTGCCATCGCCACTGGAGTCGCTACCGCCGCCATCCTCACGGGCCTCTTCCCGCTCCTGCTGTTGTGCCCTTTGCTTTTCACGCGCGTACGCCGTCAGGAACGCCTGCCCGAGTACCAACCCACCCGCCGCCAGTAAACGGCCAAGCTGGGGAGGGAGGAAGAGGTTCACACGTGTGCGCTGCAGCATGCCACATCCACCGCCACGTACATAATGCATCGGTATCGCTGGCGACGCTACAGACGTGGTCGTGGTGGGGCCCGTCGCTGACGGTGAAGAGGTGCAAGCGGCATCAGATGCGGTCGAAGCGCGCGGTCGCAGATTGTGCAAGCTGTGCGGAAGCCCAGTGCATGCCAACAGCTTCGGTCGCAGCAACAGACGGCAGGGATGTCGCCGCATACACACGTGCCGTTCGTTTTTTTCTTTTTGTGGATGACCTTTACAGTCCTCCTCCTTCCTTGGAGAAGATTGGGAGTGTGAGATTACGGTCTGCTGCCCTGGCTGGAGGCCGTGCGAAGCAAAATGTCTTTTGGCTTCTTCTTCTTCTTTTTTCCTTTGAGAAAGGGCGACAGAGAGTCGGCTGTACTTATCCTCGAAGAAGGCGAAGTCCATGAGAAAAGAAGCGTCTCATTGGTATCAACTGATATGAGTATGGTGTTTGGTTGTCAGCAAAACCATCATCCCAAGGACAAGATGTCTCTGTCCACCTTAGTATAAATCACAGAGTCCATGGATCCTTCGTTTTGGCTATGCGACGTGGTTGGCATGGACGTTTGACGTGAATGCAATCCCTCATGACCACGCAAACGAGGGCAAGGCGACCACCACATATTAGCAATACATTCTCTTCATTCACGCTGTTTCCATGACGCGGTTCATGGAAGGAAAAAAAAAAAGGACTGTTGTTTCGCTTTAATTAACATAAGACTGTGAATACAACGAGAGAACTAACCAACAACGACATGTGAAGCCGACAGAGGAGTGAAGAGGGTTGTGCGCACGTCCGTCTCCAGCTGTACACGACACGAACCCATCCGCGGTACCCCCACACGAGCTGCGATCTTTCACACTTCCCGCTCTAGGAGAGCTCTGCCACGAGAGAGTTTCGCCGCTGCTTCTGTACGTCCTGCCACTCACGGAACTCGGTCTCTGTCATGCGCATGAAGGGTGCCAAGGCAGACTTCTTCATTCGCAGCGGGTCGTACGTGGGCGAGGAGAGGGATCGGTGCGCCTCGGCGTAAATGCTGCGGATCCGCTCGACGCTCTCCTCCGTGCGCTTGAAGAAGGACTGACCCTTGGGGGTCTTGCTAGCCCTGGCCAATGACGTTGAGTCCGCTGGGTCATCCTCGAGGGGTCCCGAGATCAGTGCTGAGGTGGGGGTTGGTCGTTCGCCTTCGATAATTTCCTGGACCGTCTTCTCCCTTCTCTCTTCCCTTCCTGAGCTGCCCGAAGTCTTGAAGGAGAGCGCCAGCGTTGCGTTCCGTGTCTCAATGTAGCGCTTCTCGGCGCGTATGACGCGGTGAACGAACATGCGGTAAAACTCGTGCAAATATGGCAGCGACCGCCGCTGTGACAAAGGGGCATCGCGCAAGAACGTGAGCAGCCGCGCCTCCCAGTACGCCAGCTCATCCATAGCGTCGCAGAACTCACCAACAATGTCGTACCCAGGGCGTGGTCGGTACATGCGCCGCTCCCACTCTCGAAACCCCGCACCGTTCGTCTTCTGCTTATCCTCCTCCACCATGCGCCGCGTCCACACGGGGTTCGCAAGCGTAATCGCGCGCTCCGGCCACGGGTCCTCTGGAAGGAATCGGTACGTGTGCATGTAATTCTTGGAGTACCGCCGCGTGTTCTCCAGCGTTTCCTCTTTGCCATCGTCGAGACAGCCGACCCCCTCTGCCTCCACCTCAAGAGGAAGCAAGCGGTGCAACCGACCGTCTGGTGGAAACGGAATGTACTTCATGGCGTGGTCCTTTGCCGAGGGTGGCTTGTGACCGTACTCCTCCTCGTACATGCGTTCCTGGCTCCGTTTGTAGACAAAATCAGCCGTCGGCTTGTGGCCCATATCACGCAGCTTGAGGGCATCGTGCAGGACATCGCCAAGGATGGCATCCACGTTCTTGCGGCGGCGTCGCTGCCGGCGCTTCTTTGGGTTGCTCTGCGCGTCAATCGCCTCGGAGGCCGCCGCGCCTGCCACGGACGCAATGTCTTCCATTGCGAGCGGAGCATCTGCTGATGTTTTGTTCCCAGAGTCACCGTCCGTTTTATTTTGCTCTGCCGCATTCACGTCCATCCCTGCCTCCTGAAGCGCCGCGTCACGCTGACGCATCGTGGCCTTCTCAATGGCTTTGAGCGGATCGACCTCTCCAAATGCGTCGTCCTCGCTGTAGCCTGGTTTCCCCTCGCCGCTGGTATCTTGCCCTAGTGCCTCTGCGCCGCCACTCTGCTGCGCGAATTGACGGAACTCCTCGTTGTTGTTGTACGCCTCAAACGCTGTGGAGGAGGCCGGGGAGGAACCAGGCCCGGAGCTGAATGACTGCCGGCAGGAAACGGTCACGGTGAATGTGCGGCGAGTAGAGACGACCGGAGCAGGAGTAGTCAGACACAACGGCGAGGCAGCCGCCGGTGTGAGTGCACCAGCGAAGGCGCGCGTCACGGAGGCTGTGACGCAGCGACGCATGAATGTGAGTGTAACGTTAAAGAAAAACGGCTCAACGCAGGGAGTCCACTGACGTGTTGTGTGCTGATGAAAGGAGGCCGAAACGAAGAGAATGTGTCTTCTTGTTGGGCGTTGGATACCTCTTGGGACACACAGGATATGGGATCTCGATCTCTTCCCTCTTTTCTTTTTTGTGAGTGTGTGCTACAATATAGGTGCGATCAGGGTGAAGTCAAGAATGGGCTTTGGAGCTATCATGAATCATACAAGAAACGCGAACAAACACTTTTGCATTCTTGAGTGTCATATTTGGGCCCAGCACACGTGGCTCTATCCTCTTTCCCACCGAGTTTCGCTTCAATGCTCGCATCGTTCGTTGGATTTCATGAGATGACGGGAGAGTGTCTGAAACATAGTGGAGAAAAGGAAAGCAGAAGAAGAAGCGGTGAAGGAAGACATGGGAGTAAAAGAAAGAAACAATGCGTCATTCCCTGCGGCAGACGCTGGACTTCCAAGGAAGACCACTCGAGAGAGAGAGAGAGAGAGATGCAAACAAAAAAAAGGTAAAGTGGGAACTTACTGAAAGAACAAGGTAAAGAATAAACAGTAAAGAGGTAATCAAATCGCGCTAGTCGCTTCTGTGATGAGGGACGTGAGATCTACCCTACAGCCGATCGAGTTGACTGGCACGACACACCCGCCGCCACATGCAGATGTGAACAGCGGCGAGGCTCTCGTCCAGCGCGTGACGCAGCACATCGATGGCATCCAAGAGCGCCACTTCACGGCGCAAGGACAGCGGCAGGGTGGAGCTTGGTGCCACCCATGGTGACGAAAGACGTACGGAGGTCATGAACGCAGGAGTCGCCTTCGCCTTCACAGATGCGTGCAGCGTCGCACTTTCCCCTGCACGTGTGTTGGGTTTCCCGTCTCCTTTCTTCTCCAGTGCCTGTAGCAGGGCCTGTAACTCTGCCTTCATGAAGTCAGAGGGTAGACTGTGACCTGTCTTATCCCATACTGTTGGGGTCCCCCACATACCCCGTGTGCTGCTTGCGCCAAAGCTCAGAAGAAACAGCATGTCGTGAGGCGATGGCCACGGCCCCTGCATACGCTTTCCCGCCAGCGATGGCTTCTCTTGTCCAGTGGGACCGCTGCGGGTGCCCAAGGCTCGCGAAAGGACCGTTTCCGGTAGAACTGCCTTGGACACAGCCGCTTCATCACCCTCTGTGACCTCCCCCTGGAACCGACGGCCTTCAATGTAAAGGCACATCGCTTCCTGCGGGTTCATAGGCTTGAAGTACGCCTCCCATGCTTCGGCAGCAGCAGCCTCTTCATTACCCGCTGTGGTGGTGGTGGTGGGCACAAGAGGAGGGGAACCCACGGTCCCGTCAGCGTCACCAGTCGGCTGTGGGGACGTCCTGCCAGGATCGGGAACCGCGTCATCGTGTTGGAGAGCAGTTTCCTCTGTCTCGCTCCGAGTCTCTTCGCGTGTGGCGACGCTGCTTCTGAAAGTTCCCTCAGAGCGCTGCAGGAGCAGCACCCGGTTAACCCTGTCCGCGACGCGCTCCCAGAGCTGTCGCAACAGCCGACACAGTGTTTCCGGCGTGTCCATGTTCACAGGCTGCCCGGTCCCGGTATCATGGGCGACACCCAGCTCGTCAGGCATCCTCAACGGGTGTGAGGTAGTGTGAAGGAGAATATGGCGGATGCTGCCCCTGTGGCGCCTCACAATGACGTTAACAAGCTGCTGACGGTAGCGCCGGGCCGTTCCCGCGAGGTTTTCGGGTTCCACCGCTCCCACGCTGTCGACGTCCGTCGCTGTAAAACCTTCACTTGGTGAACGAACACCATCGCAAGGTGCCCCACCGTCACCGGGTCTGCTTAAGGAGTCTCCCGCCGCACGACGTACTTTTTTGAGCTGTGGCGTCCCTGGTGAATCTGCACCTCGCGGGGAAAAACAAGCAGAGGCCAGTCGCGTGACGTATTCCTGGAGCGCGTGTTCTGTGCGAGGGACAAGGAGGTTAGCCTCACACGAACTCCTAGTTGCCCTCTCATTCGTCGCTGGTAGCATGTCGCTGAAGGCAGGAACGCACATAACCTCAGCCAAGTCACAAAGCTCTGCTGCCGCCTCTGGAGATCCTTTCTCAGAGTGCTCCGTCAAGCCCTTTTCGGAACCTCCGGCTGCGTCCAGCTCCCTCTGATAATACTCCAGGGGCATCGAAGGGGCCTCGAGGAACAAGGACACGCACTTTTCTGAAAAATCAGGTGGGAACGCCGCGCGATCCACAGGGGGAACGTTTCCCATGCGACCGCGTTTGCGAACACTGGCCGTGCCTTTTGCACATAGATGCTGCGGCCCACCGAGGGCCTCCGCACGCCAGCTGTACAGGTCCGCCAGGATGCGGTGGGAGGCCGCGTGTTCGCACGGGGTTCCAGCGTGAAGCAGCCGTGCGTTGAGCAGGCCGAGAATCTTGCTCGCCAGTTGCTCTTTCCGATCAGCACAGATCAAGGAAAAGGTCCGATGGCATGGGCCCGTGGCGACCTGCCTACCATGTCCCGTCCCACGCGTCTGATCGCGCGTTGGAGAGGAACCGTACATGTCAGGTGGCTTGGTAGCAGCGAGCTCCAGCTCGGGCACCAGCGTGGGGGTCTGAGCATCCGCCTCGGACTGCAGGAACGCATGGTCGAATAGCACGGCGAGGGACTGCAGGGAGGAGCCTTGTGGGTTGCGTACCAGATCTGTCGGAAGGGCGTTCAGGACATCGGCAAGCGTCATACTGATCCACGCCTCTGTTGATCTTTTCGTCGACTCGGCAGCTTTAGCGTCTGACCCATCCGCTGCATCACTATCGTCGAACAGGTCTTTGTGAGGTGCACCTTCATCCACAATGGCAGCTCCTTGCGCTGCACCAGCGACCCCCTTTTCAGCGGCGAGGAAACGCCGAAGATGTTCTTTCGCGAGGCTCCAGAGATGCCCAACGTTTATTCCTTCTTCGTTACTGTCATTGTGTGAAACCCGCCTGACGGCGTCCGACAACACTGCTCCCATGGCATCCTGGCAAGCAACAGCACCCCTTGCAAGAGCCATGTTGTCTCCTGCTGAGGGCAGGAGGAAATCGCACACATTGCACCACGTGTGAAAGTGCAGTGAGCACAACACAAACGCAGCGCCCACCCGCATGGTACGCTTGCGAGGGGATGCGATCCTTTGTGTGGATGCGTTCCTGTCCACATGAGGGAACATTTGGAGGAGCTGAAAGGGCACACGAGGTTCCTCTTTCATACCATCTGTCTGTGCGCTTTCTTCCGTCCTTGCATTATCGCCTTGCCTCTCACAAGCCAGCAGCAGCAGCGGCCGTAATGCGTCGAAGCGTCCGCTTTTCAGTTGCGCTCCATCGCAAACAAGTGCAAGGTCTGTTTCGCGAAGCACCGCCACGATGGCATCCGGTGAGTTCGCTCCACCAGCCTCCTTCTCCCCAGTAAAAGACACCTCAGAACCCCATGCGGAGATAGCGGAGGCGACAAGAGACTCCACAGGGTCCGCTGTTGGCTGAGCGACGTCACTGGGCAGCTCACGGCAGGGTTGCCCCCGGTGCAAGTCGGTTTGGCCGGCTGACTGCGCCGGCTTCGTTTTCTTCCTGGCCACAAAGGGTGGTGCGTCAACAGTATCTTGGTGTCCACCGGGCAGCTGTGGCGATGGCAACGTCCACAATTTGTGTGTGTCAACGAGAAACCGACGTGGCGGTGGGGTAGGATGTGGACCACTGCGCAGGTTTGAGTCGCGAGGGTCATCTGTGATGAGTTGCGAAGGCAGCCGTAGTTCGGCCGCCAGAATATCTCGCACGGGATCAGCGGCACCGCGCGTGCGACCGCCTCCTCCACCACTAGGTGCTGACGGTAGCTGAATCCGTGTGAGCATCCGTCCCTCTTCTGGATGCGCTTGCGCGGGACCCTTCACGGGACCCAGACCGGAGGCTTCCTCCATCAGCCGAGTCCTAAGAAGGACGAACAGACTTTCTTCGAGACGACTTGGTTTTCCATCCCCCTCTGTGGCAAAGACGATCAATCCATCGAACTTCGTCACAGCGTTCTTTGCGGACATCTTACGTTTCTGTTCTGGAAGTTTCGTCTGTGAAAAATGCTCTTTCTTTTTTCTGAAAAATGGCGAGTCACTCCACCTCAATCTTCTGTGTCGAAGCTGCCGTGGATGCAGGTGCTGGCGCAGGTAGCGTAGTACGTCTGATATAGAGAAGAAGTCTGTCGTAGACAAAAGCGGTGGTGAAACAATGAACACGGACAGATATCCACAGGGACCTGTGAATCACTGTTCTTTTTCTGGCTCTGACGCACCTAGAGTTGCGTGTCCTTCACGCCGCAGCATCGACGGTTGCAAAACAGAAGAGACGGGAAACCAAACGCAGCAAGTAGTTCCACTTCATCCGGAGATTAGACTGAAAGCGCTCGGACCATCAAGTCCGTCTCACCATTTACACCACTCCACCATGCCAACGAACAAGTCAACAGGTCAACGGAGAACACAGGAAAGACGTGAGCACGGACGGTGTAGAACCTCTTGTTATTCTCAAAGGGAATGGGGTGAGCTTTGATGCTTGAACGTTGACGGCTTTCACAGACTAAGTGTCACCATTGGCAGTCTAGACTCGTGCATGAAGAAAATCCTCCTCTGCTCTTCTTTGTTATGATGTCCCACGGTTATGAGAAGAAGAGATGTGATGTCGTACTGTCGAAAGGGCGTACGTGTGAGTGAGTGTGTAGATGTGTGAGGAATAAATTGATTTTTGTGAGTGTGAGAAGGTCGCCGGAGAAAACAGCAAGAATGACGCGAGAACACAAATCAAGTGACATGGCACCTCATAAACAGACAGTTCCGTGGGGGAAACCAGAACGCTCAGGACGTCTCCTTCAAGTTCCAACGGCGGGAAGCGCTTCAAGGGCAGTGCTGACCGCTCTCCCTCTGGTTACCACGCGCGCGAGGTGCATCACTGGGTCCCTCAATGAACCAACCCGCGGTGACACGACCGTTAGAAGAAGGGCTTGAAGCGGCGCATGCGCCAATTCCAGCGCGTCGCCACCGTCGGCATCAGTGGCCGCTTCATCCATCCTGTCACCGTGCCGAGACCCCGCAGCATGTCGCTGTCCAGCTTGTGTAGCACCCACCGGGACAAGAAGGGCAGGTCCACGCGCATGAAGTTGTCCGCCATGAACGGAGGCAGCGTCTGGGTGCCCCGCTCTCGGTACTTGAAGTACCCAAAGGTCTCCCACGGGTGGCCCTCAATGTAGCTATCGGGAACGCCAAAGTAGTAGTACTCGCGCACAGAGCCCTGCTGGCGGATCTGCGCCGTGGGGTCCGCGCTGTTCATCATGTCCGATATGAGAACAATGGCGGGCTCGTACTTGTCCAAGGCGGCTTGGTTCTTCAGTTTCAAAATCGGGTTCGGCTTGAACTCTGCCTGCTTGTGCTGTGGAATCACCAACAGGTACGGATTCATATTGGGGTTTTCGTGCGTGTGGATGATCGGCACGGGAATCTTCTTGGTTGCATTCAGCAGTGCGCCAAACTTGCCCGTACGCGCGCCAACGAAGAGAATGGGTGCCTTCTTTGCTTTTTCGTCGCTAATGGTGGCGTGGCGCTCAGCAAGGAAGTCGGCGGTGGCATCCACGAGCTCCTTGGTGTACAAAATCGACTGTGCAGTGACCGTGGAGAGGAACGCCAGCGTGTTGAACGGCTGGTAGTAGTTCCAAAACAACGAATACCACTCCTCAAACGTGAGCTGCGTCTCCTTCTCTCTGTTGCAGCGATCGAGTGGGATGCGAGAGATATCCTCGAGGGAGGCGAACAGGCCCTGCTGCCACCACAAAGGTTTCTTCATGCCCACCGCCCGCATGGCGGCCTCGTAGGTCGGTGCGTAGGTGGGGTAGAAACAGCGCTCCAGCTCCGCGTAGTCAATGTTTTCTGCTTTGAGAAAGTTGTTGCCGAGAAACTCCGCGTACAGCATCGCAATGGCTTGCAGATGACCGTCCTTGTCGCGCTTCTCCGCGACTTGCAGACGCTCACGGAGGTTGTCAAAGCGGTTGGCTTCAAATTTGGGGTTGATGCTGCCCGTGAGTTGCACAAACTTCTGCTCGGCACTCTTGCTGTGGAAGCGATTCACTGGGGGGACCTCGAAGGTGTAGCCATTCAAGGAGGCAATTTTTTGATAAATGTTCCGCGTCTCCTCGGATTGGTACTGGATGCCCAGCATCGTTGGCGTGGAAAAGCCTTTGGGCAGAGAGGACCCTGCGGAGCTGTCACCCTGCTGCTGCTTTCGCTTCTTCTCTGCATCAGATGGGGCACTGCGATGCGACTTGTAAGCCGCACTGCCACCGCTGGTTGCCGCCGACCCGGCACCTCCTGCCGCTTTGGTCATTCTCGTCTAGCACTTATTCGGTGCACGCTCCTCACGTGTAATACTTTTTTGTTGTTTCTTTGTTTTCGCGAGCGTGTGAGTGTGTATGAGCAGGTGTTCTTGCTGCTAGATGCCAAACGGAAGATGCGCACTTGCCTTTTCGCGAACCAAGACACAAGAGGGACAGCACTGGAGCAGGCAGAAATGTCAACGAGGGAAAAAGAAAACAAAGAACCGTTTAGGAGTGGTTTGTCCTCCTCTAACTACTGTGTGGCGCGTGTGTGTACGTGTTTGTATGTGTGAATTGTTGGTGCATCAACGACAGCAACCGCAGATATTTCAAAGTCAAAGGACGGAAGAAGGAAGAATCCAGATTTATAAGAGGCATAACGTGGCAGGTGAGCATTGCGTTTACTTCTCGCTATTCTTCCATACGCTCTCGCAAGGGCGTCACGCGCACCACCCTCAAACACTGTCCAGCGGAACCAAAGAGAATCTGAGCAGCCTGGGAACAGCAGCAAGTCGTCAGGTGGAAGCGGTGTGGCACTCATTCCTCCAACACGCTCTCCCACGCACCCAAACACGCAGACGATCCTTCTTCTTCGCACAAGAGCATGGACTGGTGGCTGAAAGGGAATGTCGGGGAAGTAGAGAAAGCTGTTCCGAATCCCTATTCCATTCTGTGTTGCGTCACAGCCGGGGAGACGTTGGTCTTCATGGTGTACATTGTTTTCCTTTGTTTCCCTTATTCATCTTATTCGGGGTCATTGAGCGATATCTTTTTTTTTTTTTTTTTTGAGAGAGAGAGAGGAGGGACGTTATTAAAACAGTCACATGCAATGGGAGAAAACACAGAAAAGGGCGGTTCCTCGTCCCTTTCGTCACCCGCTGTGTGGACAGGAAGAAAGGGTGGCATAACAGAAGCGGCGGCAAAGAGGTGGAGAAGGGACGTCTGATGCATCACGGGTAGAGGTTTATGTTTATCTTATTATTTTTTTTTTAAAGTGGAAGAGAGCTACCAGTAGAGCTCGTCACATTCTCGTTTCGCGCTGACTTTCACTCAACCGAGCGAGAAAAACAAAAGAGGTCCCATCTCATGGACAGCTCCACCGCAACAGAGAAACTGTCGCCGACACGTGTCTGTGTTTCGTGACACGCTCCATCAGACCAGAAGGCATATGGTAGAAGAGGAAAGAAGGAGAAGGGGATCACGAGCCGGTATATGCGACAGGTACTGAGAAGAAGAAGAAAAGAAGAGGGAAGAAAGACGCCATGACGGAGTGGTGTATTGCTGGGGAGACGAAGAGGGGCCGCGATTGAAGCAACCGTGGAGCGAAACCGTCCTAATACCAAGAAGAAAAAAAAAAGCAGGGAGAAAGGAACGCAAAGTCTGCAGAAAAAAAAAATGATGGAGAACAAACACCGACGCAAACCGCAACGTAGTGAGAAGATTGCTTCACCACACACAGAAAAAAAAATTCCCGGTTAGGAAAGGTGAGAGAAACAACACCAGCAGAGACACACACGAGAGAAGCGAACGCGAAACTTGGAGAACAGAAAAGAAAAAGAAACACTAGACGCAAATGAGAAGTGCGATATAGGATAGAAGTCAGGAAAAATAAGGAAAATGAAGGGTCACTGCCAAAGAGGTTCAACACGAAAAGAAAAAATTGAAACCCTGGGAAACGGAGACAGGAGACAGCCTGTGACTAGGAAAGAACGCGCAGCAGGCAAGTGTTTCATTAACGTCAAAGGAAGCATAGCATCGTGTGAAGGAAATCGCACGAGAAAGAAGAGGTGACAAAACTCGGAAAGGACCAGAGAAGTGCTCGATGCACCACCAAGCGACGCGGCATTCGCAAACAAAGAAACAAAATACACCAAAGACGGCAGAACACAGACCGTCATGAAAACCATCCGCAGCAGTGCACAAAGTCATCCGCTCACTTCAACAAAAGCGTTCACCGTTGGTTAGCAATCCTTCACCGTATTTGTTCACAGAAACACACACAAACAGAAACAAAAAGAAAAGCTCCTTTGGCGAGCAGAAAGGGGGAAAAAAAAAAGCACGAATACGAGCGCAACAAGCAGGAAACAAAACCAAGTCAATCTTTTCTAAAGAAGGGTGAACATCGTAATAGCACAGAGGTATTAAAAAAAAAAAAACGCACCAAGACAAGGGAGGAGAAACAAGAATCGCGAGGGTTCATCGACCTTTTGGAAAACGAAAAGGGAATCGTAACGTTAGGAAAGAAAGGGAAAAAGGAAAAGCGAAATAGACGCCACGTCGTAACCAACCTCACGCGTCGAAATTGAATTGAATGGCATGGTTGATCGAGTCGCTGCTATCAGAATGGTAACCGCTGGCGTCATGGTCGTTGTCGTCGTCGCTCTGGGCACGCTCGCTGGCTTGCTCAGACGGGTGCGAAGTACTGGGATCGTCCGTGACGACATCCATGTTCATCAAGCTATCGTCATCGTCCTCGTGTGCGTCTGCAGCACCGGAGGCTGTCGGAGGGTGGGTAGGTGGTACCCGCTCCGCCGCTGGTCCTTCCTCCGTCGCGTTGGTGGTGGTGGTGTTGGTGGTGGTGGCGGGTGCCTGCCGCGGTGAGTGCCGAGTGGCAGCCGTCTCGCCCGCAGCAGTGAAGATCCCGTTGCTGGCGTGCACCAGCATCGACTCCCCCGCACTCTCCCCGTGAATGCGCACAGGGGGGACCACAATGCAGTAGCCATACCTTTGCCCTTCACCAACGCCATCGCCAGGTTGCGGTCCCGTTCCACGGGCGACACCAGCCTTGATGCGTGACAGGATGTTTGACAGGGCAGACTGCAGAAGAGAGGCCAGGACCTCGGGACGCTCCACAATCCTTGAGGGAAGCCCAAAGTCTGTGGGCATGGATTGGAGCAGCTCGGACATGGCAGCGTTGTCCGCAGGGTCGACACGGCCCTCGATGGCGTTCTGCAAGATGCACAGCCGCGCGCACGCAAAGCAACGCAGCAGTTGAATTTGACGGCCCGTGAGGGCATCGCACTGGAACGTCTGCAGGATGTTCATGTACCGTGTCTCATATATGTACACCTCCTCGTCCGGCGTGTCCTTCTCCTCAGCCGGCGGCTCGTGCGCGGCGTTGGCGTGGCGGTGGGCGCGGGCCCTCCTTGCGGCCTGACGCTCCGCGGCGACGGCATGTGTGGTGGTCTGCATGAACTTCACGCGGAACGAGAAGACGAGCACGGCGAGATTGAATATCTGCGGATCCACCTGGGTCGCGAAGGTAGCGCGCAGCTTGTTGTACGTGGTCTGCAGCGAGAGGGGTACGCAGACGCTCCCTGACGTCCACGGGCACACCGTCGGCACAAGGGTGTCCTGGATACAACGCATGTGAAAGAAAATACCCGAACCGTTGAAGCCTTGCCGCTGCGCTTGCTTCATGTCATTCGCCACGTACATGCCCCACTGCATATGAGAGGCGACGGAGAGAAACGCCAGCAGCTCGCCGCCTGCGTCGTACTGCTGCTTGAGCCGATCCACGTCTACAACATCTGGGAAGGCAATCATGGCGCGCGTCTGCTCGCGAATCTGCTGGATCAGATTGAGGATATCCATCAGACGGCTGCGGCTCAAACAACGTGTCGTGCACCACTCCTCCTGCGCCGCCTCCGACAGACCCGTCAGCTGCATCTCCATGTAGCTCAGCACAGCACCCACACCCGCGACGATATCACTCTGCAGCTCGCCGTGGTACTTCATCATCTCCCTGGAGACCTGCACACTAGAAGCCTTCTTCTCCAGCTTGCCCACAATGTCGTAGGGGACGTAGAAGGGGGACTTGGTGGCCTCGACGGCGGCGGCAATAATCGCCAACGCGGGAATGCCAAACTGAAGGCCGTAGAACACATTGGTGGCGGCCTCAATCGCGATCGGCAAGTGTGACACGAACATGCCCTTCATGGTCACCAAGTAGTTGTAGTCGGCGAGGTCCTCCAGAGGGATTTCCGTTCGGCCACGCTCGTCAACGAGGCTGCGCGGCAAACGGATAACGGTATGGCTCGCCGCTTCCCCGTGCGTCGCCCCGGGACCTCTTTCCTCCTCTGCTGCTGCTGTTGCGGCTCCCCTGGTGGCGCGAGTGACAACGATATCCTGCGAGTCCTTCAAGAACGCTGCAAAGTCGGTGACCCCTACGGCATCCGTGATGAGATGATTCCACTCAGACGACGCTACCACATCCTGTGTGTCCTTGTTCTTGTAGCGCAGCCTCTCAGCCTCCGCGAAGGTCTCCCGCGAGCGGAGAAGCAGGCCAGTGTCGCGCAGCGTGGTGAGAGAGTGGAAGATGCTAATCAATCGAGGTCTCTCACGGCACAGCATAAAGCTGGCGAAAGGATTTGGGGTGAGCTGCAGTGTGTGCAGCACGAGCTCGTGCACCACCGAGTTCGAGATGCGGCTGTTGCCCTCGGACAGTTTCTCGTGTTGAGCGTGGGGCAACAAGCAGAAGTAGAAGCCCTGCTGCACACGGCCAATCCGTCCGCGCCGCTGCTGGGTGTTCATGGCGCTTTCCCACAGCAGCTGCAGGGGAGGAAACGCGATGCTGGCCGGGTCGCTTGCGCTGATCTGTGGACGCTTCGACATGCCTGAGTCAATGACAAAGACGACATCTGGCAGAGTAAGGCTCACCTCTGCAATATCCGTGGCGAGGTACACCTTCTTCTTGGTGATCGCCTCGCGCTGCAGGGCGGACTGAATGTAGCCCAGGTCAATGTCGCGGTACCACGGGATGGGGTCCAGCTGCTCCCCCATGGCGGACCGAATCCAATCCGCCATGTGCTCCACATTTGTGCGCCCCGGGAGAAAGACGAGGATGCTATGGCTCGGCGCTGCGACGTTGCCGAGGAACGTCAACACCTGCTTCACTAGCAGCATGATGTTCTGCAGCTGCAGGGACTCCACCACGTTGTTTGGCTTGGGCTCCCACGGGACGCAGCGGCTTCCAATGAGTCTGCAAGTGTCCTCCAGGAAATAGCTGTAGACAGGGAACATTTCATTCGCCTGATTGTACACGCCCAAGGAAAACCCGGAGAAGAAGCTCTTCCATTCAGACACCCCCGGTGTGGCCGAGCACAGGATCAGCTTGAATTTCTTGGGGTACTTCAGCAGGACCATCTTGAGCATCGGCAGCATCATCTCCACCTCCGAGGTCCGCTCGTGGAACTCGTCCAGGATGATGTGCGTGAATGGGATGTCCTCTGGACGGCGCCACAGAATGTGCAGAAAGAGCGTGTAATTTGTCACGTACATGAGCGGGGTCTCACGAATCTCGCCCGTGCGCTCGCCGCGGACCGAGTACCCCACCGTGGTGCCGGGACGCTCCTCCCCAAGTAGGACCGCCACGCGCTGCGCCAGGTTGATGGCAGAGGTGCGCCGCGGTTGACAGTTCACCACCATCACCCCAGGCGCCGTCTCCTTCTCGCTGCTGCTGGCGGTCGTCGTCGCGGCGTCTCCGCTCTCTGTCGACGACGACTTCTTGGCACGCCCAATCAAGGCCGTGGGAATGAGGGTGCTCTTGCCAGTTCCTGTGTCTGTCACCACAAAGGTGACATCGTTGGCGTCGATGATAGACAGGCAAGCCTCGATGTCGAGGGTGCCCACCGTCCCTTTCGCGGTCTTGCTCTGCTTGCGCAGGTGTTCCGCGACCGTTTCCTCGTCGGACTGACGAGCGTAGAGGTCCTTGAACAGCTTCACTGCCCCTTCATCAGGTTGCAGGTGCTCCGCCATGCTGCCAGTGGGTCTCGGCGCCGCAGACTGCTGCCGTTGCGGCGGCGGCGGCTGTCGCTGTGCATGCGCTGGGACAAACAGGCTGTTGGCGGTGCTATTCACTCCCTGAGGGACTCCTTGTGGGTCCTGGAAGTGACGCGGTTGCGGCGGTTGCACAGAGCGCTGCTGTTGTTGATGTTGCTGCTGCTGCTGCTGCTTCTGGTTGCGCACGCTGGCGGGGAGCGGGATGTGGGGCTCGCCTTGCCGGGGGCCTGTTGGCCCACTCTGTAGAAAGGGGGGCGCGTTTCCGCCACTTCCGCCGCCGAGGTTAGCGTTGGAGCCGAGGCCTAGCGCGGAGCGGCCCGGCTGCTGCTGCTGCTGCTGCATAGGGAGCGGAAGGTCCCCAGACATGGGTGTTCCTCCAGACAGGTGGCGAGGCACTGCCAAGGGCATGTTTGGCACGGACGCAGGGGAGGCACTCTGGCCACCTTGGTTCTGCTCTCGGATGCGGCGTTGGAAGTCAAGGATGCCGGCAAGTGTGGGGTCGGTGCGACTTGCACTTCGGGGGGCAGCCGTGGGGACGGCGGCGGCGGCGGCGGCTAGCCCTCGCGGCATCGGAAGCGGCACACCCGAGGAGCTTTGCGCGGACACGCCTTGGAGTGACGCGCTGTCCTGATGCGGCTGGGACGGCGCCGATGGTGCCACGCCGCTTGGGTCGGCGGGTCGTGCGGGCCCGCTGGCGCCCTCCGCCTGTCGACGCTGCTGAATACTCCGCTGCATCCGCTGGAGAGGCGTCAGGATCTCCTCCTCATCCAAGGTGGCGTTCGCTGCAGCTGCCGCGCTAGACTGCTGGAGCAGGTTCGCCAAGGCTGTAATGGTGTTTGCGCCTCCCATACTGCTCTCCTTTTCCGCGCCAGCACCCGTCGCTGCCACCGCCGTGAGGGGCGGGAAAGGATCCTGTACCTCCCCGCGCTGCTGTTGCTGTTGTTGGTGACGAGGTGGCGGGATGGCGCCGCCTGTCAAGCTTCGCCGGGGTGACGTGGAGCCATCATTCTCCTCCACCGACGCGTTACCGGTGCCTTGAGAAGCGTTCGCACCGCCCTGTGACGGTGACGACGGCGATGCGGCTGCCTTTCCGGTCTCCTCCCCGCCTTCCTTCTGCGTCTTGAAGAGCTGCCGGCCACCTCCACCTGTGCGCCAGGCGTTCGTCGTCCCCGTGGTGTCGGACTTGGCGCCGAACAAGGGCGAGAGAATGCTGGGTACGCTGTAAAGGCTCTTGGTTGTGGCGGAAGGGGCGCTGGCCTCTGGAGCGGCCGAACCCGTGGCGCTGTCTGATTTTTCCTGGGCAGCCGTTGCGTTCTTGCCCTTGTCCAGCGAACCGGAATGGGGGCTGGCGTTCACCGACGAGGGAGACACATTGGAGGCGGCAGCGCTCGCAGGCACAGGCTGGGCCTCCTCTGCCCGCGATGGAGTGGCGCTGCTGCTGTCGCTGCCGAGGCGGTTCCGTGCTGGCGCAGACGGCGCCTGCGGGCCGCTCAGTCCAGGCGGGTCGCGCGGAGGCTGCTGCCAGGACGGAGCAGCAGTGACCCCTTCCCGTGACCGTGGCGGCGGTGGTGGAGGCGGTGAGGCCTCCGTCAGTGGCGCGCCAGTTGGCACGCCCTGTCTTGACGTTTGGGGGAAGGCAGACCCGGACTTCGATGGTCCTCCCGCACCCCAGGGCTTGCCGGTGCCTGTGCTTGCCTGTGCGCCTTGTAACGAAGACGGCAAGGGTAGCGCCAGACCACCGCGCTGCGCTGAGCCACCGCTGAGGTTGTTATTGTTATGTGTACTACTCGTATTGCCCCCAGCGAGAGAGCTTGGAAGGGGGATAGGACTACCCATGCCAAACAAGTTGCCACCGCCGGCGCCGTTGCCACCCATGTTTCGTGGATTGGCCCCGTCGAAGCCCCCAGGGGTAGGCGTGCCACCGCTCGCGGCGAGTTGCTGTTGCTGCGAGCGCGGAAGAGCTGGACGAGGGCGAACGGACGGCTCGGTCCGGGTGCCACCACCGTTGTTCAACGGGGCAGCCATAGCCGTACCACCAAAGCCAGACGCCCCCGTACCGCCGCCGCCGCCGCTGCCGCTGAGATTGTTCACGCCGAATTGCTGGCGCCCTGTCACATGACCTTCGGCACTGTTGCCGCTGTTGGGGAGAGGATTTCCTCCCGTGTGGGTACCCTGGCCTGGTGGAGACAGGGAACCCGTGGTTGCGGCGTTATTCCCGGCCGCCGGTGGGGATGCCAAAGGCAAGCTTCCTCCGGTCTCTCGCAGCCTCATCTCAATCTTGGCACGAATCTCTTGTTCATGCTTGATGACGAGAGAGTATTGCTCCATCAAGGCACGCATTTCGGGGCCGTTAGGGTCCGGCCGCGCCAGGGCCGCAAAGTCGGCCAGGCTCATGGGAGGGCCGCTGTTGGCGCCCGCGGCCCCCGCAGCAGCCGTGCTCGGTAGGGTCGCCGCCGTGCCGCTTCCCTTGTCCGATCCCTGTGCAAGGACGCTGGCTGGCGCGCCTGCGGCCGACGGTGACGCTCGCGTCAGGGAAGGCTGTGCATTGCTCGCGCCACCGCCAAAACGGTTCGCCCCACCCTCACCTCCGCGTTGCTGTTGCTGCTGCATCGATGAAGGCACTGGGAGACCCGCGAAGACGCCGCTGTTGCTGTTGCTGTTAGTATTGCCTGTTCTTCCCGTGTTCATGTTGCCACCGCCGCTGCCCATGAACGGCCGCTGTGAAGACTGCGACGCGGCGTTCGCACTCTGCCGAGATGCCTGAGATGTCGGAGGTGGTGAGAAGTTGCCGCCCTGAGAGAAGGGACCGCCCGGGGCGGGCACAGCAAGACCTGGATGCGGACCGCCCAGGCCGAGGGCGTTGGCTCCACCCGCTCCACCGCTGCTGTTGGCCGGGCCACCACTGCTCAGGTTCGCGCTGCCTCCGCCGCCGCGCTTGAGTGACATAAAGCGGGACGCGTCAGCTCCACCGTCTCTGCCACCGGTGCCAGCGCCTGCAGCCCCAAAAGGTCCGCTATTGCTGTTGTTATTGTTGTTATTCTTATGATAATTATTAGTATTATGACCGCCGTTGTTGCTGGGGTTTCCGCCAAAGGGAATGCCTTGTGGGAAGGAAGGTGGGGTGACAGAAGACTGAGAGGGTGTGGGGTGCTGGGAGCGCGGCTGCGACGGCGGCCACGGCTGCTGAAGGGATGAGAGGGCGTTGCCAAAGGGCAGCATCGGTGGGGTGCCTGCCTGGGGACCTGCACTGCTCGGGTTGGCTACCGTGCTGAAGTTTGCGCCGGCTGTACCGAAGGGGAGCGAGAAGCCTGGCGGGAGGCCGCCTGCCGGATTTCCCTTATTGTGTTTGTGGCCGCCCGCAGGATTGCCGCCGCCTGCAGCAGGACCACTATTCATGGGCATGGCGAAGGCCGCGTTGCTGTCCATCTCCGCCAAGTTCACGCCGCCCAGGCCAGAACCCACGCCACGGTTGTCACCAAACGCAGGAGAGGGCTGACGCTGCTGCTGTTGTTGCGGTTGGGACGAAGGTGGCGGTTGCGAGGCAGAACGGGGGTCTTGGGCACCCGTCATGGAGAAGGAGTTTGTGTGAAGGTTGTTAACACGGAAGGTGTTATTTCCTGTCCCCGCGACGTTGCTGTTATTGTTGCTGCTCCCAGCAGACAGGCCGGCATTGGGACCGCTGCCAGGGTGCGTCAGGGGGCTCCCAGCCGGAACGAGTCGCCGCGTGATTTCCTCGAGCTCGAGCTCACGCTGCCGCAGGTACTCCAGCTGGCGCTGCAACTCCTCAGGCGTGATGGGAACACCACTGCCCCCGCCGCCGCGGTTTCCTAAGGACATGGAGGAACCCAAGATGCCACCACCGGAGGAGGACACACCATCTGTGCCGGGCAGACGCCACGGCGGCTGAGAGGTGCCGCCTGTCGAAGGGGTTGCCGCCCCTGAACTGCCTCCACCCATCAGGTTGCTGCCTGGGCCACCCTTGGACGCGGGGTTGCCGCCATTGCCTGTAGGGGCGCCAAGCATCGCTTAGCGGAATAAATGGCTTGGCGGTGTAAGCGAAGAAAAAAAAAGAGAGAGAGAGAGAGCGAAATAAAGATACAGCACAGTGCTGTGCGAGTGAAAATACGCTTCCTGTGAAGAAAGAGAAGAAGAAGAAAAGCAGTAACAGCGACGACGGACCACCGTTTGTTGGTGTTGTGGTGGTTAATGTAACCAAGGAAAATTCCCGATAAAACCAAGCGGGAGAATAGGATACACCAGTAAGAAAGGGGGGGACAAACGGAAGGAGGAGGGAGAGAGGTTCGGAAAGAAAGCGAGTCTAGGAGAAGTCAAAGGAAGCGACTAGACGAGTAGCAACAGAAGACGTGAGCTGGTGGTATGTTTCTTACGTTGTCGCTTCTTCGATGTCCACAAAACACTTTCAGAAGAAAAAAAAATCAGTGGTAGAGAGAACTGTTTAGCAGTGCCCACGTAGAAAACGAGCGTGCCCAAAGTGAAAAGGGAAAAATAAACAAAAAAAAAGAGCTGAATCCAGCTCCCAGCGGAGGGTGAGGAGAGAGGGGATGAAGGTAGGAAGACGGAATGACTAGGAAAACGCGAGTGAGGAACCAGTTCCCAAGGAGAAATAACCGATAGATATTCGGAAAGCCTTCTTCCTTCTAAAAAAAAAAAAACGAGGCAAATGAGTAGCTTTGTGTTTATCTGCCGGAACAAGGCAAAAGCGGAAGAGAAGTGCGTGACACACAAAGAACGCTAGGATAGAAGAGAAGGAAGAAAAGAAAGAGAGGATATCCAGGACCGCAGCCGGGGCCGATGAGAGGGTAGGGTAGCAATGGCGGTGAAACGCTGCGGGGAGAGAGACGTGGAAAGAAAAAGAAAAAGTTCAGAAGAAGAAGGACGGTAAAGATGAAGAGGAAAATATGTATTGAAAAAAAGGAAAAAAAGAACGCTGGGAGTGGAAAGCGAAGAACGAAAGAGGAAAGGGGAAGAAAAAAAAAAAGAGTGACGCGGTGCCCCTTTCACGCAATGAAGGCTAGGCAGCTACAGAGAAAAAAACAAAAGGAAATGTGACACCAAAGTACTGTACTCGGTAAGCTTTCTTATTCCGTGTGACTACAGATACAACGTTCACCTACACAGAAACAAGAACCTCTTGTGGAGCCAAGAAAGGGCTGGTTCGCACAGTGGAAGGAGGGAAAAATATAAAACTAAGAAGAGTTGTGAGTATAACTGTGACAAAAGTGACCGAGGAGGAAAGTGAGGAATCGACGAAAGGAAGGGAGAGGAGAGACGACAATAGCACCACTCCAGAAAAAAAAAAGAATACAAAATGCAAGAAACTGCAAGAAACTGCACAAAAAAAAAAACGACGGGTACGAGCTCAGAACAAACAAGGCCAGTCAAGCAAAGCAAGACCTTGCGTGAAGAAGGAGAAAAGAGGGGTCTTGTGTAGGGGTAATCGAGGAGATGAAGATGGCAACAACAACGACAACAAGATTGTGTCCACAGATTCAACGTGCGAGAATGTAATAGCGCGAATATAAGAGAAGCACAAGGTGAGGAAGGGGGGGGAAGGGACCACAGATAGAAAGCGTGACGAAAAAAAAAAAGTTGTGCTGGCAAGAGAAAAGGTAGGGGATAGGGGGAGGAGGGGGTACCTACACCTGCTTATTGAACCACTTTTTTTTTTTCAAAGCAACTAACGTATCTGCAATGAGAGAAGCTAGAAGTCGGAAAACGTCTTTTCGAAAAATCACCAACGTAGAACCACAGAAATGAGGAAAAGCGAATTCGGCAAAAACCAAGGCGCACGTATGTGTACTAGATGGAGTTCAATTTTTGTTGAAAGGTTAATTCACTTATTATCTTCGAGGATATATAGATGAACCGAAGTCAAAAAAAAAAAAAAAGAGAGAGAGAGAGAGAGAGAACCAGAGCGTTCTTCTTGTTTAAAAAAAAAAAATCAACGAGGAATATACGCTTCACTGAAAAATCCAACAGAGCAACACTGTACCGAAAGCGAAAATTAAAAAAAAAAAAACAAGACGTGTGACGCGAATGCCCAAAAAAAAAAAAAAACACTTAAAAGTGAAGGAGCAAATGAAGTTTAGACGACAGCGAGGTGGGGGAACAGGGTTCACACAGAGACGAAACCAGATGAGAGAGAGAGAAAAAAATAATAATAATGAACAGTCCGACACGAGGGGAAAGGTGAAGACCAGGTTCACGACAAAACTAGCAAGAGCAGCTTTCTAAATTGAAAGCAAAGGTATATCAAGACAACAACAACAACAACAACAACACAATGCAGTCCGTTTTCTTGTGTTTCGCGTGGGGGAGAGGTTGACGAAACGTCACGAAGAAAGGCAGGAGCAGCTTAAAAGGAAGAGAAAAGAAACGTTGAGCAAAGATGGGGAGGTCCACCGAGCAAGTGAAATGCCACAAGAAACAAACGTTGAACGAGGAGGGGTATTCCGCACGTTAGACTTCAATCTAACACAGCAACAAAAATCAGACAACACTCGTGACGAGGTTTGTAATGGATATACTTTTTTTTGGTCTCTGACGGGAGAGCGGGAGTGTGTAAAACTTTTTTTAAAACAACCGTGGTCGCAGAGCGAGCCCAAGAATATATAGCGTTAGAATCGAGCAGAAAACGTTTCCGCAAACCGCACACGTCAGTGAGGACAAATTCCGTGTGATTTCTGCAAACTATCCAACAAGGGGTGAGTGCGTCCTTCTGATAGCCTTCTGGTTGATGCAATGTGAAACTGCAGTTTCGGTTGTGTTATCCGTTCAACGTCAAAGGTTATCGTGACGTATGTTATCAGAGTCCTGATCGGTGGAAGGAATGCCGAGGGCCGAGGGGGTCGTCCGGAAAAAATGCGGATGACGTGGTACTGCAAACTGAAAACAAGTGACGCACAGGGATATTTCCACGTCCACCACACAGGAGCGAGGTTAGTTAAATGTTGACAGAAAGACAGAATCCTTCGTTGATCTTCTTCTTCGCTTCCTCGGGTTTCTGAGAAACAAAAACGAGCGCTTCACGATAAAAATGCGCGCGCTGCGGTAAATATTGTGGGGGTTAGTCTTAATAAAGAAGTGCAGAAATACGAGTGATTTTGATATTTATGTTGTTCCTTCCTGGTTCGTGGATCTACTCCTCCTCTGTGGATTCGTGTCGCGAGCAGTGCCGATGTACTTACAGTAGGGTTCGTTTAAAGAAGGATTCGTGGAAACAGAAGAAGAAGAAATGAAGAGGACACAAGACAGAAGATATAATTAAAAAAAAAAAATGTGAACACGCAAAAGGAGCAGAAGTGAAATCAGTTTGACGTGAAGAAGGGGGGACAGGGAACCACTTCAACAGGTGAAAAGAAAGTGGGGCTGGAGGAGGTCGGTATCGAAAGAGAAAGAGCTGTAAGAGAGGAGGGGAAAGGGCGATTCAGCGGTACCGCGCTAAAGGACCAGAAAAGGAGAGGAGGAAATATTTAAAACAAAAACGAAAACTAAAAAAAAAATGGAAACAAAATGCTGCAAAAAGAGGAATACGACGGAAGCGCAATGATTTTACAAGTCAGTGGGAGAGAGTGTGAAATAATATAACGAGAACGAACAAGTGAAAGAAATCCAAAAAGAAAAACACGAAGAAAGTCAAGTAGGGTCTTTGATGGAGAAAAGACTAACACAGAGATAGTAGACAGATGGAGTTGGTCTCCGCTGAAAGACGGAACACTCAGTAGACCTTGAGATCCACCTCAAACAGAGGAAGGAGGAGCGTGGAGCTGGGGCGGGGAAGGTGACGAGACCGAAAAGAGAGTTGGCGGTGTGAAAGGAAAACAGTGCCGAAAGAAGTGTGAGAAGAACGCGTGCCGACGGGAACAAGAGTCAACGACGTGAAGGCTAGGAGACAGAGACAGAGAGATGGGCACGGAGAAAGGGAACAGAAAATGTGGAGAGGCGTCAATTAGAGGTGAAACAAAAGGTTACTGTAATGGTCAGTCAGCCAACGCAAAAGGAAGAAAAAGAAAAGGCGAGATATTGTTTCTTCGTGAAAAAGAGAGAAGAAGCTTTTCGAGAGTGATGAAACTTTAAAAAAGAACTGAAAATAGTCGGAGAGGAGAAAGTGGAAGCGGGGAAGGAAGAAGAAACCACGCACAGCAGAGGACAAAATCGGTCAGGAAGAACGACGCGAGAAAGAGAAAGAAGAAAGGAAAAGATGGGGGCCTAATCTTAGGATACGAGAGAAAACAGAAGAAAAGAAGAAAACAAAAGGCTGGAAAAAGAAAGAAAGAGTGGAAGTGTTGGTGAGGAAAATCGCAAGAATCGCACCGATAACGAAAAACAAAGAGAGGGGTTAGCGATTTGACTGCTGGTACAGTCTCTTGGAGATCACACAATCTTGCTGATAGTGTAACCGGAAGGAGAAAGAGAGAGAAAGAGAGATAAAAAGGCTCGCAGAAGTGGACAGCCCCAAGTGGGATGCCGGGGAAGGTGAGAAAACAGAGAAGAAGAAGAAATAAAATAGAAAGTGCTTGTGGCGTCCTATTGTGTCCAGACTTCGCCAGCTGCTCAGTCGTTGTGCAGGAGGGACGCGTACTAAGCCCCCCGTGACCGTTGATCGTTCAGTCAAGTGCTCTTGACGCAACCCTCACAACTTCAGGATGCTGTTGCTTTTGGTTTCCTTGTCAGCGCGTCACGACCAACTCACAATGCCGCCGCTTGGTTTCTCTTCACCTGCACCGCCACGCTGTTCCTGGTGGGGCCGCTGTTCCTTTCTTGGGAAGATCCGTTATCTTGACCGGAGAGACAGTCACGCGGCGCGAAGGAAGGAGCACTAGAGGGTGAGATAGAACAAAGAGGCTTGCTCGGAGTTCTCGTCCCCAATGGTGAAAGCGTACGGCAACGGGAGGGGATTCACGGGGCGCGCTGTCACCTGAGATGCGGGTGGGTGAGTGCGCGGGGGTGGGGGGAGCGTCGGCCAAGGCGGAATGGGGCTGTTGCAGTATCTGCAGTTGTTGTTGACAGCGAAAAGGAGCACCGAAGGAGACGTTGTTGTTCCTAGTGTCTGCCAGTGCTTGTGCCGTGACAAACACAATAAGCGCTGTGCAGCAGCGTGAACTGAACGGTAAGGTGTCACGGGACGGCTGAGACCAAACGAGAATGTTCGCTCGAATCCAACGTGAATGAGCCAGGAAGACGAAGCAACACAGGTACCTTCGCGCAGAACGTGTCCCTTTTTTTCTCCCACTGTTTCTATCGCAGACAGCGGGAGTAGAGATGGCGTCTCTTGCTGGCGGCTTCTGTGTTTCCCTCTTGGTCCTCGTTGAAGCGTGTGATGACGCCTCCTTGGTTGTGGCGGAGGCTGGAATATACGTGTGTACTTATTGAGCTTCGTTGATTCAGCGCTCTTACCTTCAGCTGGTTTTTTTTACCTTTAGCGCTGAGTTGCAGTAAAATGAAATGTTTCCGCACTTCTTTTTCTTTGCAATTCTTTGCTCTATGGTATCGCCAACCTCGTGCACTTGACAAGAAAGGAATGTCTTGCGATAACCAAAGAGAAGAAAGCGAAAATGCGAGGGGAAGGGAAACAGGTGAGCGAAAAAAGAACCAACGGAAAGCCTCAGCGGCGGGCTCCGCGTTGCCAGAGAGAGAGAGAGAGAGAGAGAGAAGGAACTCCTTGGCTTTTGCGTCTGCTAACTCCACGCTAACAGTGCGCCTCAGGTTTCTTCTTGTGTTGAATCAACCACTGAAAGCACCAGAATGAAGCGCTAAGGCGTACGAAAATTCGAAAAATACGCGAGAGAGAGAAAGAGAAAGAGAGAAAGCGAGAGAGAACAGTGCTTATGGAAAGAAACACCAAGACCAAGATATACAAAGAACAACACACAGTAAGGCAGTCAGATACGTTTGTTTGTTTGTTTGTGTATGTGCGCTGCAGGTTTGGTTTCCTTTCTTTTTTTTTGTCCCCCAACACTTCGCTAAAACCAAAGCAGTGAAGTGGGTGGAAACCAAACAACCGCAGATCCAGAAACAAAATAAAGACGTTCAAAGAGACTCAAAGAAGCTCAAAGAATCTACGTCTGGAGAAAGGAGGGAGAGAGAGAAAGGGTGTTTGAAAGAATGTGTGAAGGGAGAGTGAGAGTGAAACTTCGAACTAGTGTTGTGTACGGTGTTGCGTGTGCCGAGAAAAAAAGAGGGGCAGAGAAGATGAGAGGGGAAAGTGAAGTAAGGTGGGTTGAAACAACGGGATGTGCACGAAAGCTGTCATTGGAATTGCTCCACTCTCCACGCCCCCACGGCACAGGAAAGTGGGCTTCCCCAGACACGAGATAGACCTAGATGACGTATGGAGAGGTCTTCTGCCAACAGAAAGTGACCGAGAGTTCGAGATGTGGTGAATACTTTTTACAGGTGCATACAGTTCACTGGCACCTGAGTTTTTTTTTTTCTTATTGTTGATGAAATAGCAGTTATGTCTCTCTTCCGTCTTGTGTGTTGTTGTTGTTGTTTTTCCTGCTGGAGCACTGATACTTTCTCCACGGGTGCAGTGTTTGCAGTTATGTTTTCGCTTGCCGCACCGTAATGCTGACGCACTCCTCCATACAGATTCAACGTAAACCTCCAGGGGTGATCCGATTTGCAACCATATCCGAAAGGGGGACGGAGGAGGTATGGGTTATTGGATTTTTGCATCGCTTTTTTCTCCTTCTACCTCCGAGAAACTCTTTGCGTGTACAGAGAATGCACTACAGCTGGTTATCAGAGGGCTCCACGGTGTGATGAAACCGTGCGGACAGGGCGTTGATGCGCGCACGAGCCGCGGTGGCGCTCGTGCCGCCATGGGCCACCATCCACGCAAGAAGACAAAACGGACGCGGCGGAGGCCCCACCGCATCGCCGGGTTTCGCTGCAACACTAAACTCCACTAGGTGCGGCCATACGTGCGACGTGCCCTCTGGATGCTCCAGCGCCGTGTGGTAAATCACAGGGTCCATCTCAACTGGAGAAGAAGAGCCCTCGCGCGGTGAAGGAGAGGCGTGAGAGCACGGCGTTGACTGCCCTGGCCGCACCGAAGGATCCGGCACAGGTGTGGAAACGGTGGTCAGGCGGCCTTCACTCGAGGGATACAGGTTCACGGATGCTGCGTAGGCCACGGGTGGGAAGGCTCCCACACTAGGTCCTCCCAACGCCATGCTGTACGCCCACAGTGCTTGCACACCACTATCCGTTCCGGCGCGATCGTCGTCGCGACGCGTACTAGCGGCCGGAGGCTGACTTGCAGCCTTCACAGACGCACAGGAGCACGCGCAGCAGGCGAAGGCAGCGGTGTGTGACCTCACTTGATCCTTCTGTGTACAAAGAGCTCCATCCTCGGGCTCGTTCACAGCGCCGCACCGCCCTTGGCAGCAGCCGCACTCACAACTCGCCGAGCACTGGCAGCCGTTGCCGCAAGAAGTTGTCGGCAGCACAGCCGCAATCGCTGACGGCTCTCCGACAGCATCCTCCACCTCGTCGACAGACGTGCTGCCGTCATTCTTGTTGGCTGAGGCAGGCGTGCCCTCACACACATCGGCAAACGTTGCCTCGCGTGAATGCTCCGTTGCTTGGTCTGGAAAAGGAGAGCAGCCACCAGGGAGGCTGCCTACGTCACCCTCACTCGAGTTGCTCTCTGCAAACGACTCTTCGCCCTCCCCACGAATACGGAGGCCTTCGACAAGGGTGTCGACGGCATCGCTGCTGCACGGAGCTCCCTGTCGCCCCCCTCCTCTGCACAAACACACAGACGCAGTGGGCACGCTTCTGTCTGGGAAGCACTCGGGGTAATGGCGGGCGAGCTGGGCCTCCACGGACTCCCCAAGGGCACAGCGAACAAGAGCTTCACCAAGTTGAAAGCCACGGTAGGCAGTACGAATCATGGTATTGGTTTCGGCGCTGCCCGGCCGGCAGTTGACCTCAATCACGTAGGCGCGGCCGCGTGTTGGGTCGTACTTGGCCTCGAAGTGAAGTACCCCATTGAGGACGCCGCTACGGGAGCGGTGGGCGTTACCACTTACCTGGGTGAGTGCTTGTTGATGATGGAAGCCAGTCGCGCCCGTCCCTCCACTGCTTCTTTCAGGGTGCAGCACAGCGCCTGTGCGGATGCGGTCCCTTTCTACGACCGCGGCAGGATCCTCCGTCTTTGCCTCACCACCGTAGAGCGCCACGTACTGAAGGAGTAAGTCACGGATCGCACGCTGAGCCTTCATATCCAGGTCAGACGGGCACAAGCCTCCGGCCTCCGCAAAGTACGGCGGCAGGGGCTCGAAATTGTCTGATATGGCGAAAAACTTTACCACTCCATCCTGCACTACACAGTCCACGTCCACCTCATCACCGGCGATGAATTCCTCCATGAGAACCTCCACCGTCCCGGTGGTACAAGCGTCCTTGCTAGCACCGCCACCACCGCCAACGTGACCCAAGGATGCCGTTTCGTTCTGCTCGGAGCTGGGTACCGTGACAGCAACAAAGTGTTTCATCATATCCGGGGACCTATCAAAGGCACGCCACATGGAGAGGGCGTGTGCCGCTGCCTCAGCGAGGTCATCGCATCGGCGCGCGAGCAGGCTGCCTGCACCTGGGCTCGGTTTGAGAACCAAGGGAAAACAAAGACCGGCAGAAGAAAGGCAGCTCTCGATGTGGTGCATCACAGCTGCCATGCTTGCCGCCGTGGTCTCAGAAGAGGTGTCGGGTAGCCGTGGTAAGAGAGCTTTGCCAGGGGACGCGATGCCCACCTCCGCACAAAAACTGCGAAAGTCTGCCTTCACACTCGTACGCTGAATTTCGCGTGGTGGCAGCGGCACACACGTGAGCCCGTACTCTGCCGCCAACACCGCCGCCTGATACACGGCGTACTCATCAAAGGACACAATCGCGTCGGGTGAGAGTCCTCGCTCCTGCAGAAATGCCTTCAGAGCAGGCCGGAGGGTGTCTACATCGACAGTGTCGTGTTGAAGCCAGTGGTGGAAAACGTCTCGAAAACCAGCGGCGGGCTGCCAGGGATGCACCACGACAAGGACGAGGCCGAGGTTGTGGCGAAGATGATGATACATGGGTACGCGAGCCACGCTGCTCGTGCGCAGTAGCACTATTACTTTCCCTTCCATTGGCAATGGAAAGTGTTCGCAGCGTTGCGAAGGAACCAGGAGCTAAAGATAATGATGTTGAAATGAAAGAGCGAATCAGGATGTTAGGATCAACGCTGCGCGCAGAAACGTAAAACGCTTTAGTGATACAATGGCACCAACGGAAGAAGAAGGAGAAGGTAAAAGAACAGATGGGGTGAAATAGTTAAAAAATGTGCAGCAATCAAGGCACAAGCAATCGAAATACCAGAGCGCAAAGGTAAGAAGGTTAAGAGAGAGAAATGGAGAGTTGAAAAAAGAAGCACACGCGAGGCTAAAAAGTGACTGGGAAAGAGGACGCTGATTACAGAAATGAGATGGGGAAAAAAACGAGTTATAGGGCACACCTGTGCAACGGAAAATACTTGGTTTAAAGAAAAAGAAAGGGAACAGTTTGAACTCGCAATTAGTAATCACGGAACAGGAACAACTTCCAAAGGTGGGGGAGCCGAGTTTGTGACAGGCTTTGTGACGAATGTGTTTGTCCTCTGTGTAGGTGCTTGTGACTGTGCGTGGCGGCCTTGTACAACCGCCGCGACTGTACCTTAGATTCAGTGATGTCTTTTCAATTGCCACAACGCTGTCGTGCGGTCAGCCATCATACAGGAAGTCTGGGAGGTGGAAACTACTATCTACACGCGCATGGGCCACATCCATGGTGACAAAAAACAAAAGAGTTGATAGCGAGGAAAGGAAGGAGAACGGCATGCGAGAAGGTGTTACATTTTTTCGTAAACTTGCAAAGGAAAAGCATACGAGCCGCAGCGACAACCTAAAAGACAGCAGCCACAGCAGCCCTTGTCTCTTTCAAGGCGGCGTGCGCTTGATCGGAGAGCATTCACGTAAGCTCTCTTCTTCTTGCTCTCTCTCTCTCTCTCTCTTTCTCTCTCTCTCTGTCTCTCTCTTTCTTTCCCCTGTGTTGCGACGATGCACTTCTTTGCTTTGTTTCGTTGCCTGCGTTGGCATTGACGCAAGAAGAATAATTCTCTCTTTTATACATGTATAACGGAGAAACAGAGCTCAAAGCGAGCTGGTGGAAAGCGGTGTGTCAGTGCCTCCAGCTGGCACAGTGGTGCTCTTGTCGAGGAGGATCCCTGCAGAACAAATCTGAGGATGAAGCGAATAGGCCACTCGTCACAACGACGACGCCACGAAAAACACACGGGTAGTTCTAGTCGTCCTTGTACAGCCAGCGCTCCTGGCTTCTCGCCTGCACCTCCTGTTGCGTGCTGCTCGCATTGCGGACCCCGCGCAGTGCAGCGGTGGCGCCGCTGGACAGCCCCATCAGGACGCGCAGCCCCGCTGCCGGCAGCTGCACCAGCGCTCCGTCCGCGCCGATGCTGTAGACGCCGGTAAGCATGTCTGCAGCATCCCGCACAGCGCTCTGGACCTGGACATGTCCTTCACGCACACCCTCAGACACGGTGGACGGTTGCCAGCGGCGGCTGCGCGGGGGTGGTACGTCGTCGAATGTGTTTGTGTCGCCACCATCTCCGGCAGGGTCCACGTACAGGTCGAGGGAAGGTTGCCGCCCAGGGATCGGCGAGCCACCCTCTGTTGAAGGCGAAGACGCGCGCAGTCGAGTGCGCTGTGAAGGCGGCAGCGTCTCTAGCGCACGCTCTGCAGCCTGTGCCTCCAGTACAGGAGGCGTCGCTTGGGGAGAGGACAGACGCTGCGTTAGCACGGCTCCGGCGCTCCCACGAGACATCCCTGTCGCGGCATCGCCCAAGAGTGCCACCATCAACGCGCGGCTTGCACGGTAGGTATTATTGGTGAGCATGGAACCAATGTGCGCCGACTGGGACACAAGCTCAGACGCAAGCGTCGTCGAGGCACGTGCGAGGGCGTGGTAGATGGAGTCGGAACGGCGGTACGATGCCATGGGGGTGAGCAGCACGCCCTTTGCTGCCTCTCCTACCTTCGCGGCTGCATTCAACGGCTGCACCACGCAGCAGCAGAGGGTGAGAAGAAAGCGAATCGAAAGACACTGCGAGTCCGCCACAATACGCTCCAGCAGCAATGCTGGGGTCCCACAGTCTGTCACTGTGATGTGAGGAATGGTCAGGGGTAGACGCTTCACAGACACCCAAGAAAGCAGCGGCAGGTTGCGGACAACATCGAGCTTTCGACCGTGCTGCAGAGCGTTCATGAAGCCGGCATCGCTGTCAAAGGAGCCGGAAAGCGTGATGACGGTGGGGTGCACGGTGAAGGCGCGAAAGAAGAAGGGAGGTGGGAGGAACACTTCCAACGGGCCACCCTCACCTGCGGTGTGTGGCGGCAACGCCTCCTCTTTGATCTGCTGCCCCTCTGTGCTTTCAGAATCTTCGCGGATCACCGAGGTGAGCCGTAAAAGAAAGTCCAGCGACGCACCGCTCCACGTCACGGACAAGGGTTGCAGTCGAATGGAGATTTCCTCTTCTGGGCTTCCGTACGCGAGGGCCGTGGTGCCACGCCAGCCTTCAACTGCCCCTCCGCCGCTGGCGGGGTCGTCATCCCTCTGTCGGCCGCCGTGTAGTGCCGAAGCATGACGTGGCACCAGGTTAAGCCACGACAGTTCGAGGAAGCGACTGGTGTAGACCCAGTCCCCAGGTCGCGCCGGCGACGCCGCCATTAGGGTGCGCACGTCACTCTTGGCGATGCAGTCAAAAATGGTCGCCTGCTCCACCACCGCGTGCAACCACCGCTGCTCCTCGTAGCCAAAGGCAAAGAGGTCGACCTGCACCGAGACCCCACGCGCGCGCAGGACAAGGCACTTGTTGGCCTGGCGCTCACCAAAGGTGCTGGGACGGCTTTGCTGGTGGAAGGCCTTCAACGCTTCTGCCTCTTCCCATTCCCGATGCGCCGTCGTGGGAGAAGCCGGGGAGCCCGGCCTTGCTGCGTCTCCTGCTGGGGAAGGAGAAGGAAACGCTGGTGCGGCAGGGGGTGGTCGCCGTGCGGAAGGAGGAGCCTGTCCTCTGCACGCCACATCGAGGAAGCCACGTCGCAACTTACGCGTTGCTGCATCGGCCAAGTCGTTCCCGTCGTAGAACCCGACATCCAAGCTGCACCGACAGATAAAGAGCTCCACGTCCACTGGGGGCAGTATGCGGCGAACGGCCTCGCCGTCCCCTGTGAGCCCAGGCATCTGAGACGCGCTATGATTGCGTCGACGCTCCTCATGGTGGGACCTCGCAGATCCGGTGTGGCGATCCTTCTGGTACGGTGGTACAGTGGTAGCCGTTGGCATGGATGCCTGCTCCACTACCGAATAAAACTCCAGCCGCTCAACGTCAATAGGCTCCCCGACCGCGGCTGGAGGCGGCTCGTGCAGCAAGCCGCTCATGTAGTGCGGCTCCCGCATGACCGCCTCGGAGAGGTCAAACCCACTGCTGGGATGGGGAGGAATAGGAGAAGCCAACGGAGGGTGGCCGCCGTGAAAAGAGGCATCTGTCGCCGCCGTCGGTGCAACAGTGCTTTTGTCGTTGCCAGGGAAGCGCCACAGCACGGGTTGCACCGCCATGGGGTTCTCCTCGATCGACTCAAAGGAGCTGGTGGAGGCGGAGGCAATGAGGTCTGCCTCCAGCTGCCCTGGGCGTGCTCTGTGTGTCGCCCCACCGTCTGGGTTGACACGCGTGTCCGTTGCCGAGAGACGGGCGGCCCTACGTCTCCGGTACAGCTGCGGGTCTGCGAGGAGAAGGTCCATCCACTCGTCCTCCTCGTCCTGCATGAGGGACACCGCCGTCGCGGTAGCAGCTGCCGCGGAGTCTTCAGTCTGCACTCCTTTTCCAGTGTCTTCGTCTGGTGGCCATGGTGTGCGCAGTAACGTCTGCATCGTTTCCTCGTACGCGCGATAGAGGAGTACGTCTCTGGGTGCGTTGGATCGGCGCCAGAGGCGAAACCGCCTCTGCTGCGCCGCCGCGTCTTCGAGGACCCTTTCCGCCTCAGCTGACGGTCTCGCGCTCACTTCTTCAGCCACGCTAGACGGCGGCATCGAACCCTCTGGTTGCCCTTCTGTGCTCGTGATAGGCTCCTCGCGGGCACCCTTGCGCAGAAACGTGATGGACGACATGGTCGAAGTGGATTGCACGGAAGGAAACGACGTGAGAAATGCTCGTCGCCGTCCTTGCGAGACGCCAACGGCTTCCTCCCCCTGGGTTTCGTGTGCCCCTTCACCACCACCACTAGTTGTAGTGTTCTCTGAAGACAGAAAACCATCGAGAATGCCTTCGTCAATGCGGAACACCATCGGGGCCGTGCGACGCTTCACGTCCTGACCTACCCACGTCATCGCGCCATCTGTATTGCTCCGAATCACGAGTCGATGGGGCAGCTCCACATATCGCAGATCCTCCCCAGACGCCAGTGCCTTGCCCACGTCGATCGCCTCATGCAACGAGTCCCGTGCCACCGAGGCACTCACATGCAAATCGGTCACCCGAATCTGCACCGGCTTCTTACAATGGGGTGCGCGGTTGATGAAGACGCGAATGCAAGGGACACTGGGGATGCCGTTGGGGTACACATCCAGCAGATGGAGAAATCCGTAAGCCGACAGATCCGCCGCCCACCCCTGGCCTGTTCGATTCAACACGCCGTGAATCCCATCACCGGACACACCCTTGCCCACTGGACGCACGCCCTCTGTGTCCCACGGAGCCGCCCTCTCACTGTCTCCCAGCACCTCTATTTCGCAGTCATGGCACATGAAGAAAGAGGCAGGGTGCGACACGTGACCCTCTATGGAGATGACGGGGTTGAGGACAAAGTCTGGCGTGTGGATGTCGAGGCGAAGGCCAGGGGCGAGCATCACCACAAGCGTCGTATGCGGTCCCTGTGGGCGATAGGCCCACAATAGGTTCGTAGCGCGGAGTGTCACGCACACATTCAGTGTCTCCTCGCGGTGCGCCGCTTGCGTTTTACCCACCTCTCCGGGTGCCGGCGCCGTCGGTGACCCTGTGCAGGCAGCCTCCTTGGCGGCCTCCTCGGCACTAGAGACACGGTCTACAAAGAAGTTTTTGAGGACGGCAAGCCAGCTATCCCCCATGTGATGCGGCAGGTGGTGCAGCCCAACTTGATGAATGTCCACGACAACGGCTATCCTCTCGTCCGGCAGCTGCCCCGGCGGGGGAACAGAGGCATTCCCCGCTGAGCGGGATGGCCTCCCTGTCACACAGACGCGGCACACGTGATCGGTGCCGTGATATGACGAGCTTGGCGGGGCCCGGGTTTCCGGGTCGACAAGGACCCATCCGCGGAGAGAGGAGGAGCCGCTGTGTTCCTCCGGTCTGCTCTTTGCCGTGGAGGGCGTGTCATGCGACCCTGCCGTATCGGGAGGGCATGCGTGAGCGTTTCCCGTGTAGCTCTGCACAATCTCCGTGCGATTTACCAGCGAGCCTTGTGTCTTCCTATTCTGCAGTGGTGCGATGTCTTCGGCGAACGTGAGGGACGTGACGCGCACAATCACATCCATGGTGGAGCCCAGACACACATCCTCGAACGATGCCTCGGGCGATGGGAGCGCCCTTGAGTTCGCAAGCGTGCGTTGCCCTTGAGTAGCATGGAAACGCTGCGATGCGTCCTTGTTCATCTTCTTCTTCCTCAACAGAACCGCAGGGTCGTCGCAGGATAGGTAGGCCAGAGCGAACCGTGAGACATCCAGTTGATAGCGATGATACAGCAGGGACAGGTCAGTGGTCGCGGCAACCTTGTCTGCGAGGCACCGCAGCATGGGTTCGCCTAACGCGGTTCCCTCTGGGGAGAGGCGCGGTGCCAACAGGTTGAGCGTGACGCGGCGAATATGGAGCTGACAGTACACAGCGGACGCGCTAGGGTTCCACCACACGGCAGGGCGTCCGTCGCTGCCTTCCCCAGATCCAGTGTCCGCTGCCTGACGGAACGCATTTCCTGCACGAGTCGGTCCGTGTGCGTTGTGATCTCGTGGCTGCGCTGAAGAACCACCAGTTGACGATGCGCCACGTGTATCTGTGACCTCAACTCCCACACTGTCGCGCACCGGGGCCACTTTAGGTTTCACCTCGCTGGTGTGCATGGTTGATTGAAGTAGCTCGGCGAGACCCTCATCCGTCTCCATGCATTCCAGCAGGCGCGTCATGGAGATGGTCGAGGACGTCGGTGCCTTCGCCCCGCCCGATGGGATGGACGGCAGGCGTTCTTGTTCACAACGGTTAACGGTAACCTCCACCGGAACTGAAGCTGGTGCGGTGTGCGCCGGTCCACCTGAAGAAGCATGGGTACTGCCGCTGGTGGTGGCGTCCGCTCCGTCGGATTGGCGCGGAAAGAGACGGCGCGCACGGGCAATGCCGCCTTTAAGCACCTTCACAAAATACAAGGTGAGCCGAACGTCATCCTGGGTAAGCGGTTGCGTGACCACCTCACCCAACGCAAGGGAAACGGTCAGCACATGACGTAAGGCCGTGGGGCTGTCTGTTAGCGGAGTGTCCAATGAGTTCATGGACGAAGGACCCGCCACAACGTGCTTGTCGGCGATCAAATCGCTGTAAAAGAAACGCAAACGCATGTCTTCAGAGTAGTCGACGCGCACGAGTTCCTTCACGTCTCCGCGCATCAGTGGCAACGAGGGCGTAGTCATGAAGGCGGCAGGTTCTGCACTGCCGGTCACCGTTCCACTCACACCTGTGCTGGTGGTTGAGCTGCCGGGATGCATCGCTACCCGCCGAGAGACACTGGGGAAGTGAGACCCAGCCGTGGATCTTGACTTACTCTTCTTACCTGTATGCCCCACAACGCCTTCTTGCAAGCCTTGTCGCTCTGCAGAAGCTGCGGGGGCAACAGGATCCACAATCGCCGCCACCGCCTCACGCCATTTGAGCGCCACTTCTCCTTTGGGTTCTAGCGTCAGCTGCAGATCCACGAGTTCCACCCCCAGGCCCTCAGGCAAGAAGCGTGGCTGGCTCTGCTCTGCTGAAGCACTCTCGTGAGAGAAGCACAACTCCTCCAGTGCCATCTGCCAGGGCAGCGGTGGTGGTGCGCTTTGAGGCGAACCTGTCGTGACCGCGTCCCCTTCTCCACCTGTGGTCTTGTGTTGCGTTGATGCCGCAGCAGTCTCCCGGAAGTACCGCCGGCTCTTTGCGCTGAGGTGACGCAACAACCGCTGCAGCAACGGCCGCCGTGCCATTTCCGCTAGCTCGCCGTACTCCTCGTCAAAATCCTCTTCGTAATTGTCACCTCTGTCCTCAGCTGTTGCCCAAGTCCCAGCAGCGCCTGGATCACGCTCTCCCTCAGTCTGCCTTCTCATCTCGTCATTTTCTTCGGTTCCTTGATGTGCAACGTGCGCTGGTTCTTGGGAAGCGGGATAGCGGCGCCGCTGAGGAATCGGGAAGCGCACACGACCGTCGACAAACTCTGCTAACAGCTTTGCATGGTAATGCGTCTCCACACGGCAACGAGGTAACATCGCAGCCGCGGACATGATTGTTCCAGCCGACTCTGAAGGCGGCGGCACCTCTCCAGGCACGGTGAATGCCCTCTGCGTGCGATCCCCAGTGGATGCTTTCGCGTCACCCATTGCAGTGAACCGTGCCAGGAGTCCCCGCGCGTAGCGTGCTGTAACGACAAACAGGTCTGGGTCGATTTCTACGCGAAGTCGGTCCCGCAGGACCACAGCACACTCCTTGTGAATGTGCAAGCACTGCTCTGTGCTGCTCGCATGTTTATGCTCCTCTCGCTCCGGCGCTGGGGGAGCTCCGCTTGCGTTCTTCTTCGTGGTGTCTTCTGCGCCTTGTGTGAGGGTTGACACGCTGCGGAGCAACGCCACCAGCGCATAGGGAGCTTTGCCCACTGAAAGTAGAGGGGTAGGAGTGGGCGCCAGCACCGCCGACGGAGCGGACGTTGCGTCACCCGTTGCCGCAGCATCAGGCGGCATCGCGCGTTTCACAGTGCCCAGTCCGCGATACTCCAGCAGCTGGAACGATTCGACGCCTGCAAAGCATGCCTTGGCGTTACCGGTGCGGTACGCAACACCCTCCGAAGACGTGGATGCCTCGATCATGGCAGTCACCTCTTGGTCTGCAATGTGATGCTTGAACAAATTTTGCATAACAGTCAGCTTCTTCTTATGCATCACGGCCACTTCCTCCCCGCCCGAGGTTGTTTCGGTTGGGAAGGCGTGCACGGCGTCCACGTTTGGGAAGAGCACATCCACACCGGCAATGGCAACGGTGAAGTGGGGGACGGACAGAACGGTGTGGAAGGGCTCGCGTAGTTGAACCGAACGCCGAACCCATGCTGGCTCCGTCTCCAACTTTTTTGAGTCTGTCGGAGTCGCGGTGTCGAAGGTCGGACGATCAGGGAAGACACGCCGCCAGGCATCCTTGACTGCCTGGCGGGCAGTGTCATCACAAACCGCACCCGTTGGCAGCGTCAGAGTAGCGGAAGGAAGCGTCAGCTTGAAATACTTTTTGGACCGCGCCACTTCCGACGCGGTGGCCGCCAGTGCCGCCGCCTCAATCTTCCGGGACGCCGCCGTGAACAACAACGACTCCTGCTCGCGCAGTCTTTCCTTCTCTTGCTCATGCAGGGCCGCACGGTCAGCCCGGCGAGAGGAAAACGCGTTGGCGTCCAGCAGTGGAGTGGTATCCAGTTCCCCTTCCTCGCCAGGCACATCTTGTGCCGCGTCGACGTCAGCCATAGCTGGTGTCGTATCGTGCGCCGGTACGGTGGTGGAATTCTCCATGGATGAAGCGCCGGTGGCTTTCTGTGAAGAGGCGCCCGTGGGGAGCGGCAGGCCCAGCACCGCATCCGCCGCACGAAGAAGACGGGCCAAATGTAAGGGCGTCAGCACCGCCGTCACACACGCGGCTGTGGCGGAAACATGCAATCGCCGCTCCGTGACAGGCACACGGGGCAGCACGGGATCGCCAGGGTCCGCAAAAGGATCTGCCGTCACAGACGTGGCAGCGGTGGGAAGAGGCGAAGTGCCCAGGTGTGCCTCCACGTCAGGGGTGCTGGCGGGACGTGTCACGTGTGCAATGTGAACCGTGTGGCTGAAACGCGGTGGTGGCGCAGCCTCTGCGCTCGGGCCAGCCGCTGCATGTGTTGCGGCTGCCACAAGGTCCTCCAGGGGAAGAGAAGAGAAGTCCACCAACGCGGAGACCCGTTGCTTCAAGGAGCAGAGATCAAGCACCGTTGCCGTGTCGTCACGGGAGCCAACCTCGTGCACGTAGACGCGCCAGTCGCCGAGGCTCACCGTAGCCTCCACCTCATCGCCGTCGCGTGAGACACGGTCCACTGTCCCGCGCACTCCGCCGGTGCATGTCACGTGCAGCACGATCGTGCCATTAGGCAGGGTAACTGAAGGGTCCTTGGCTAAAAGTGATCGGCGCAATGGTTGACCGCGAGGGGGAATGCGAAGGGTCAGGTGAAACGCGTCAATGGACACCGTCACCCCTTGCAACGGGCGCTTCACGTACCCCATAACATCCCCTACGGTGCGGAAACGTTCCTTTGGTGACGGCGGCGCGGTGGCCCCTGTGCGAGTCGAGCCTGTGGTTGCCGACTGCGTATCTGTTCCCTGTGGTGATGCGTCAAGGGTGTGATCAGACATTGCGGAGACAAAGAGGGCGTCGTCGGCCTCGTCGCCATCGTAGCCCGCAGCGGAGGCAGACGGCGCACCTTGGCTTGAGGCACAGGAACGAAACAAGAGCTGCTCATCCTCACCCGCTCCCCAGCTGTCATGTGCGCCATTCTCCTCCTCACTGCTGAACTCATCCTCGTAGCCGGCTTCCTGAGGGGGAGCAAAGGCACTGCTGCTTTCGCTGAAGGCATCCTCGCCAGATGCCTCGTCTACATGAGTGGCGCTTCCTTGGCTCTCCTCTCCTGGACAAGCTGGGTTAACCGTTGCGGGTTCTGAAGCCGATGCACCGTCCACGTGATCGCCACCACCAGACGCAGGGCGAGCAGTCGGGCTGTGTCTCTGTGCGTCCGCCTCGGCGGTTTCATTGCGAATGAAATCCAGCACCACGTGAACGGAATCGACGGAGAGGGCCTTGCCTGTAATTCTGCGTAAAAACGAGAGTAATCCAGCCGATTTGATTTCTGCCTCTGACAAGCGAATCTTTCCCTCTGACGTCTCCAAGGACGACCGCCCCGGTACCTCGGCACGATCGGAGGTAGAATTCGAACGGGCCGATCGCACAAGGTCCGAAGGCGCTGCAGGGGTGGATGCGCTACGCTGTGAACCTAATAGCGTGGATTCTTCACCTGCTTGTCGTCCGCCACGAAGGGGTGCCCGTTGCTCTCTACGATTCTGCCGGCGTGCGCGGCGGGTTTCGGGATCCAGCTCGCCATCTAGCAGGTGGTTGACGTGCACTGCGTTAACGCAGAAGGTCTGGCGACTGTAATCGTAGTAGCCAAAGTTTTTGAATATTTTGCGCTGCAAGGGACGCAAAAAGTGCTCGTCCACCCACTGCATATCTGTGCAACGGCTCGAGGGAGGGGGAGGATCCAAGTGAGCTGGTCAAAGCGCAAGCAAGAGGAGCCACGCTAGGGAAAGGAGCTCAACGAGGTAGAGCGGTACTGTCGTGGAAATCTTAGCGAGGGCAACAGAGAGGGAGGAAATTCAACTGAAGCGAAACGAAACGAGAAAGAAAAAATGAAGAAGAGAAGGAACACACAGAACTCCCAAAAGGAGAAACGGAGAGAAAGTGGCGAGAGATGGAAATTATTTTCAAAAGCAAGTATCAGCAATGGGAGGAAAAGATCCTCTTGGTAAAAAAAAAAGACGAAAAGAAAAGGCAACGGCAGCTGTAATGACTGTCGCGATCGCAGGCACGCCTATCCTACCCGTGGTCTCTTCTCTTGGAGAATGGATGCTTTTCCTTTCGTCAGTGAGTGTTTACAGAAAACACCCAAGAATTGAAGAAGACACGTTCCTGTTGCGAAAACAGAAAGCAGAGAACGAGAGGCAGCGGTAAAAATGACAAGGCGCAATGGTATTCGCCACGTTCTGTAAAATAACTTCGGTACGCGCTGCCTTTGTAGAGCGACCTGCGTCTTTGCTTGGGGCTCAGCTTTCTGGTCTTTTATGTTGGTCCTCCACTCTCACTTTCTCAGTGATCTGTACTGTGTTCTCTGTCACTTCAATTTCGGTGTTGTCCTTTGTGTATCTCTTGTGTGTATGTTTTTTTCTTTTTTCCGACACTCTCAGCAGCCCACAGGACCTGAAAGGAGCGAGAAAAGCAAGCAATGGGAAGGAAGGTGAGGTGGTGGTGCATTTTAATTTTACAGCGAGTTTGCCGTGGAGAAAAGCATTATTGAGACTCCGCGCGTTTCTCTTGCTTTGCGCTTATCGTGGTACCCTCTCCAGTGTGAGTGCCCTCGCATCCGAGAGCGGTTCAGACGACATGGTCGAGGTGTACGCGTCCGCCACCGCATTGTCTCTTACCTCTGTTTTCCAATCCGTCATCTTTTTTTTTTCTTCTCGTATCTGTCTTGATTATATGTTTGTGTGGTTTCCATCGCTCTTTCACAGTCAAACGAAAGAGAGGGCAAGGAAGACAAAAGCATGAGGGAAGTGGAAACGGTTCGCCAAAGGTGCTGAGAAGACAGACGCATCGCCTTCGACGATGACGCAGAAGTTCCCTGTTCATTCGCCCGACGTGCACGTGACCTACCCTCCAACCGTCTGCCCCAGCTCAAGGCGGCTTGACCTTGCCGACAGAGGAATGGATAGAAGCAAGGAATGGCCCTCACTTCACTCGCCTGCGCGAAGCAGACGGCACGGATGGCACCGCAGCGCCAAGGGCAGACGAGTCCCCTGTCGTCCCCATCACGCCACGTTCTTTTGTGGGTGGTAAGAAGGCGCTCGCTCCGAGGGACGCCGACGACGGAGGAAGGCCGCTGCCCACCGTGTTCATGCTGCGGTTGCTGCAAGTAACGACAAAGTGGCGCACCTGTGCGCGCAGCGGCAACGATGGTGTTGACGAGCGACTCTGCTGTCGTGCCCTCGGCCGCCCCTGGCCGTCGAGCGCCAACCTCGCATCCCACAGTGCCTCAAGCGCCTCAAGAGGGTCCGCCGCGTGGGTGCGCCTGTGAACGTTAAGGGCAACGTATGCGTGGCGTTGCCGTCCCTCTGCCCGTTCACCGAGCTCGCCCACAGACACGGTGTCTGTATCCACAAAATCCGATGCAGCACTTTCAGTCGCCTTCTCCCCTTCCTCGGTCGCTGTCAAGGAGGGGGTTCCTTCCACAGCGTTTTCAGCGGAGAAGGACTCTGGAGGGATGAGAGCGTGGTGGCCGCTTTCGCTCTCACCGTTGCTGCTGTGTTCACCGAGCGGGTTATTCTCTCGACCGACGTGTCTCCCTGTGTGGGGTGCGTGATCGCGCGGGGCGTGGGCCGACAAGGTGTCCCGCTCCCGCTCCCACTGACGCAGTAGCCCAAAGCTCCGCTGTGCACGCACACACGCCGCGACATCCGCGGGTTGCATCGCATATTCCGACACAAACCATCGCCGTTGCACCGCAAGAAACGGAAAGTAGGTGTCCACGTGCGCAAGGGATTCACTCACGTGCGCCTCACGGGCCTGCATAAGTGCATTCCGCAGCGCTGTCCGTCGCACTGCAACTCGGGACGATTCGCTTGGCAGAAAGGGGTCCCGAGGCTCCGCTGACATCGAGGCACTCAACGGCCCGTCGTGGATGCCGTGCTGCTGACAGAGTCGATTGAGATCAGCGAGCGCTTCGTCCACCTCTTCGTGGAATGCAGCAAAGAAGTCGGTGGTGTCTTCAGCTGCCCATGCGGGTGCAGTCACGGCTACCTCGCGGTCATAGCCAAAGATACCCAAGACGCCGTGTGGACGCAGCGCGCGGTGGGCAAGGGAGATGTGCCACGGAGCGTCAAACAGCATCTCGTCTGCAAAAACATTTCCCACAAACACAATCACATCCAAGCTTCCCGGCGGCAGAGATGCCAGAGGGGAATACGGCGTGGCGACACTTGCCACTGCATTCGTGTCGTTCGCCACAACCGCACCCGCACTGGTTGAGCTCAGTGAAGTCGAAGAAGATGCTGGTGTGGTTGCCGAAGACGCCGCCTCAGCGACCGACGGCCGATCCTCCGCATAGGGCTGACTCACCGCTAGGGGTACGGGCGTTGGGGACTTCTTCATGACCGCGACATGCGCAGTAGGCAGATGTTCCCCCGCGCGATTCCACACCGCCCGCACCTGCTGCTCCGACATGGAAGAGGGGCACACCACCAGGCAGTCCTTCAAGAACGGAACCGCGTCCCCCAGCAGGGCGAGCCAGCTGTTCATGGGTTCGGCAAACATTGCGCGGGGGCCTCGATCCTGCCCATGTAACGCAGCGCCGTACGGGGAGAGAAAGGTGGGAGGCGGTGTAGAAGGCGTCACGCGACTGCCCGGTTTCGGCGTTTGTGGTGGCAGTCGTCTAGGGGCTTGCGGTGCGACATATCGACGTGCTTCACGGCACGCCGAGAGAGGAGTGCATTGCGGAGACCGGTAGGTCGCAAGAGAGGCAAAGCGCATTCCTCTCGAAAACCCCTTATCCAGCTCTCCACAGCACTAACAAGGTACCGTGTCGCGTCTTCGAGCTGCAGCGAGGTAGTACGTTTTCGCGCAGTTGAACCTATCAGCGGTTTCTGCGGAACCTGAAGAAAACGAAAGCAGCAGTTACGATCGCCGTGCGGACGTGTGAGAAGGAGTGGAAAGGAGAGAGAAGCGATTTTAGATGAGAACCAACCGTTTGTTGATCCTTCATTTCTGCGGCACGTCCAACGACGCTGACACACACATGATTGCACTGTTACCTTCCACTCAAGGATCGATCAACCCAGTAGAGACCGTGGACACTGCACCAGCTATGACGATGGAAACGGCAAAAAAAAAGAGGGGGGAAACCATCGCTCCTGCTCCTGTTAAAAGAACGCACTTGATAGGGAACGATATCAACGCATCCTTCTACAAAATTTATCAAAGCGTGACCACCCAGTCACATTCCCTACCACTCTTTCAAAGGCATTCAATATCTTTTCTTGATTTGTTTGTTTCTTGTGGATAATTCAACTCCTTTCTGCTCAACGTTGACTAACACCTGTGAAGACATGTACAATCAACGCTTGACACAGTACCAAAAGGTTCCGACGCATCAACGCCAAGGATCCAAGGGGGACCCTTGCCTTTACGTAGTAAACCGAAACCCGCGTTGCGTCCTCTTGGCGCGAGGGAACGCAACGAGACGAAGGAGGGAAAGCCATGCCGTGACACGGTGGGGAGAAAGAGAGAACAACGATAGACCGTGACACCGAGATTCGTTGCGCACATTCGTCTTTCTCTCTCTCTCTCTCTCCTCCGCTCTCCGTGCATCTTGTTGTCTCTTCTTTCGCTCCTTTCCCGTTGCCCAAAAAACGGCCTCGTACCCTCCGCTTACGGCGATGGAGCCATGAAGCCAACTTCAGGTACGGCCTGCTGCGGCGACTTCTGCCAGCTGCTGTGCGAGTGCACGCCCTCATTCATCTCATTACGCCGGATGGTCTCACGCCAGATGCCCTGACGGAAGTACTTGGTGTTCTGCGTGAAACGCCACGGGGTACCGCTGCGTGGGTTGTGGCCAACAAACTCTGTCAGACGAGGACCACGCTGGAGCTCATCAATGAACATGTACCGCATGCGCGTCCACGGCCGGGGCACCAGGGGCGACTCCGCCAGCCCACACTTCATGCCGTAGCGCTTGAGAATGTCCTGCGTGGGCTCCAAGGCGGCTTGGAGGTTTGCATGACTGGGAAGCTTCGGGTACAGGAGACCGCCGGGGCGCAACTCTGCGTACAGCGTGCACTGCTCAATCGCATCCATGCCAACGCGAAGATCCCACTCGCGGCCATCGTCGCCCGTCCCTGCGTTGCTTCCACCCACCGGAGCAGATGTGGACAACGCGCCCCAGTTTTCCTCCGACACAAACAGCGGATTCAGCACCACCGGGACGCTTTGCCCGGTGATGTACATTACCACAGGGCCTGCGCGGATGGCGTTGGCAGCGGGCTGGTTCTTGTCGCCTGTCGCCTCACCATGGTGGCCCGTGCTCACCACCTGGTAGCTTGACTCCGCCCCCTTGAGTGCGTGGCTGCTGGTGCTGCGGTACCCTGGTGGGGTGTACACGGCCTCCTCTACGTGGAAGCCGGTTGGCAAGCGCGTGGAAGGGCTACGCAGCTGCTCCAACCAGCTCAGTGGCATCACCGTGATAGGCAGGGCGGGGTCGACGAGCGCCTCCTCGACCCGAATCGCACGCTTGTGGTCACGGCTCTGCACCTTGTAGTCCACCAGCATGTTGCCCATGCGCATGCGGAACCGCAGAGGCAGACACGAACGAAACATGGTCTAGACAAGTAAATGGGGACAGGTGCTGGTGACGCTTTCAGAGGAGCAAAAAAAAAAAGAGTAACAGATGCAATAGTCAGGACGCACACGCCCACCGTGTGTCGCCTCGCTCGCCTCTCAATACCAAAGACCACCACCGGCGCAGTGAACAGGGAAACAAAACAAAAGCACGCCTCTCAAGCAACAAGAGAGAGGAATCCAATAAGAGAAACCAAGAGATTCTACACCTATCCTATAAGAAGAGAGAATCGTCATTGAGGACCAAGTGGGGAGGTGATATCCGGTGGCTCGATTGCTGGGGAAGAACATCACATTGCTTACGTGGGATCATTTGCATCGCTTCCAGTGCTTTCTTCCTATCGCGTGAAAAGGTGGACTAGAGGCATCATCAACAATTCTCTCCACGCTTCGTGCTAGCGCACTGAAAAGGTCTCACGATTTACTTCTTTAACAATATTGCATTTGTTTCTGGTTATCAAAATGAACATAATAGTAAAAGGAAAGATGGAGGGGAAAAAACGAACGGAAAGGATAGACACCGAACAGCACGCGACGGTTCACACGGCGCTGAAAAAAAAAAAAAAAGAGCGGGCATGCAGACCAGGCGAGACTAGCGAACGAATGGATGACGAAGCTACCCATGAAGAGCACGGGCAGCACCGCCAGACATACAGGGATCCGTGAGCGAGTCAACGGGGCCCCATGCATCGCACGAGGAACAGTATGTGGCTCCATAAGAATAAAGGAAACAATGAGACAGTGAATACATCATGAGCCCTGTTACCCATGCCCTACGCGACGCTCTCTCCTGCTTTGCGAAGGTGGTACTGTACACCAAAAAAAAAAAAAAACGGAGTACTGCTGCCTCCTTCGTTGGTGCTGCTGACATGCGGCCTCGCTCTTTTTTCAGACTTCGCTACATGCCTTTCTTCTTCTCTGGAAGCACGTTCACATGTCGTCTATCAAAGACGAGCGATGAAAACCCTTCGTTCACGGCTTCTCTACAGCTTTATGATATTTACTTGCCAGGGAACTGGGCGTTCTTCTGCTGCTCGAGGAGCTCAGCGAACTTCTGCTTGAAGTGCTCGGAGTGCTCGTGCATCTTCTTGTTGAACTTATCAGTGTGCTCCTGGATCATCTTCTCGAACTTCTCGTAGTGCTCCTTCATCTCGGGGGACAGCGTCGACTCGTCGGGCTTGTCGGCGAAGAACTTCTTGTTCTGCTCCTCCATCTTCTTCGCGAACTCCGCATCCAGGCGGTCAAGCTTGGCGGCGAACTCTTCGTAGGTGGTGGCCATGGTGACGAGTGGGTGGTGGAAAGGGATAAAGAGGGTGTGTTGAAGGGGTAGTTAGTTTATTCTAGCTGAGAAGTTGAGGGCTGGAAGACTTGGAGACGGTCAAATAACGCAAGAAGAGAAGGTCAAGGGAACAGTGGAGCCATACAGCGTTTTGTTACGAAGGGCACTTTACTGAAGCAGCCCAGGATTTCCGCTCACTGGAGGATGTGTGTTCCATCGCAGGCTTATCGCGCACCGGCAACGTTAAAAAAAAAAAAAATCGCTGCAGCGAATTTTTGCGGTGTCGTGCGTAAGCCCGCAGCACCACCCCGTCCTGGGTTGCTGAATATGATTGGCATGTAGACAAGAGCGTCACGGAAACAACGTGACGAAACCCCGGCTACTGTGTTTTATGGCAGTGTTTCTTTGGTGGAACCACGTTTGCTTTGTCGCTGTTCTCTTTACAAAACTGTATATGAAGCGAAACGGAACAAGTTTAAAAAAAAAAAAACATCAACAGGATGCACGAGTGGCTGCTTCGCTGGGGCCCTCCTACCAGCACCTCTGTCTATCTTCTGGTTCTCTGTGTAGTGTAAAGGCGCAAAGAACCGCAGAGAGAGAGAGAGAATAAGTCCTGGAGAGGGGTGATAACGAAACGAAAGAAAACTGAAAAATAAAAAAAGATACATCTGTGTTTCGTCTCAGCGAACATCCCTGTCTTCCTTTGATGGCCCGAGGCCACTCAGTGCGGTCTCGCTATACACACACAGTCACAATGCTTTTGCCTAAGGGTCCTCTGAACTGCTCGACTCCAATCCTTCGCGCTTCATTATCATTTTTCTGGTAGAGGTTGACACAGGCGTTGATGCCCTCGGCAGTCCATTGTGTGTCGCTGCCGCCCTGACGAACCGTTGCACCGACGCCGAGTGCGGAGAAGTCTAGGGAGCTAGATTCTATTCGCGCTGAGGATGAGGGGCGCATAGACACAACGAGAGTCACAGGATGGGTTGCATAACGACATCGTCACCCTAGGTCCATGGTGCCGCTTCTGAGGCAAGCATTGTGATACGTGTGCGGAGACTTGCAGCTCTATCAAGCGTCAACGAGGGTAATACGTGTGTGCGTGTGTGTGTCCGAGTGTAAAATCGGATGTCTGACACGCACTGCACCCCCTCGGTCCGCAAACAATGGGGAGTCATACGAAACTCAAAAAAAAAAAAAAAAACTGAAAGGTAAGCGTAACGAGAGTCTGACGCTGGAGGGATCGCTGCCGACTCAATTGACTTACTTGCCAGGGAACTGGGCGTTCTTCTGCTGCTCGAGGAGCTCAGCGAACTTCTGCTTGAAGTGCTCGGAGTGCTCGTGCATCTTCTTGTTGAACTTGTCAGTGTGCTCCTGGATCATCTTCTCGAACTTCTCGTAGTGCTCCTTCATCTCGGGAGACAGCGTCGACTCGTCGGGCTTGTCGGCGAAGAACTTCTTGTTCTGCTCCTCCATCTTCTTCGCGAACTCAGCGTCCAGGCGGTCAAGCTTGGCGGCGAACTCTTCGTAGGTGGTGGCCATGGTGACGAGTGGGTGGTGGAAAGGGATAAAGAGGGTTTGCTTAACGAGTGGAAAGGCTTAGAGAAGCAGTGTGATAGCGCGATGAAGGGTCTTCAGGTAGAAAGACAGGTGTCAGAAGGTCAACGCGATCAACAATGGTAACCGACAATTTTGATGCCGATGAACGCCGGTAAACACAAAAAAAAAAAGACGAAAGAGGGGAAGCGGAGAGAAGGCATTCAGGCTGACAAGCAGAACACGAGTTTGGGGTTACATCGGTGCAATACGCTGTGAGTTGGGGAGGTGAAGGGAGGATTTACGGGGTCCTCGGAGTCATCTGAGAAGGGTGGCGTTCCGTCTCCCAGTATGCGAGATGGTCGTATTCTCATCGGCAACTGTCGAAACGCAGCCCTCCCCTCGAACACGTGGCGAATGCAATACAGAGAGAGAAGGAACGCACGACCGCACCATGGAAAGTGACTTGTCTGCATCCTCAGAGGGCCAGAAATTCACGCGAGTGATGGCACGTGTGGCTCTCAGGGTACACGCGTTCTTTGAGCTTGCGCACTCATCGCGGATGGTGCTTTCTTCGCCCGTCGTTGTGTGGACGATCCACAACGCTCCCGCAGGCTCACTTCCTGTAAAGACACCTTCACCGATTTCACAAGTTACGCGCAACATCTCTCGCAAGCTCATGAAGCAGCGAACAGAACTAAGCGCACCCTCCTCTAACAAGAGGATGCCGATTGGAAAAACCGGTCATGGTTAGCAGGAGCGGACCGTATATGCAACACATGCGTCACACACGTTTGCCGTCCGATTGGGGGTGATGTAATTTCTCGTTTCTTTCTTCTTTTCTTTTGCGATCGTACTCGTGAAGTGATGTTTCACTCGATTGCGTCCCTGGCTTCAGACGGGTGTAAAGACCTGTCTTGGGAGGTTAGTGTCTCGTCTCTCTATTTACATTGACGTAAGGAAGATGACAAGAACGCCAAACGGACCCCCCGCCAGCTCGCGAGTGGCTCAGATTCAGAGAAGACACGTAAAGAACATAGTAAAAGGGAAATCAGACTTGAACGGAAAGGGGTACATAAAGGGAGGCTCTCTGTAAAGAAACGGAGATGAATATCTAAAATGGAAGTTGAAAGAGAGAATTTAAAAAAAGAAACGAAAGAGCGAGGTTCACTTCCGCCGCCGTCAGCAGTGCGGATGGAGAGCCCCAATGTTGTTCATCTGTGGCTTACTTGCCAGGGAACTGAGCGTTCTTCTGCTGCTCGAGGAGCTCAGCGAACTTCTGCTTGAAGTGCTCGGAGTGCTCGTGCATCTTCTTGTTGAACTTGTCAGTGTGCTCCTGGATCATCTTCTCGAACTTCTCGTAGTGCTCCTTCATCTCAGGGGACAGCGTCGACTCGTCGGGCTTGTCGGCGAAGAACTTCTTGTTCTGCTCCTCCATCTTCTTCGCGAACTCCGCGTCCAGGCGGTCAAGCTTGGCGGCGAACTCTTCGTAGGTGGTGGCCATGGTGACGAGTGGGTGGTGGAAAGGGGGAAAGAGGAGATGTGTGTCTGTGTAGTCGTGGGAAGTAAGGCTTTAGTCCAGTGGAAAGAGGAATGAGAATAGCTTAAGGTTCTTTGGCGTATGATGGCAACGGTGACGTGTTGGTGTGAAAACATATGTTCAAGGGGGATTTACGAGGAATGCACAGCGTTTGACGTTTATAGAGCACAGTAGTTTCCCTGTCTTTCTTTCACTTTCGTGGCGGTTTGGTCCGTTGTTTCGTCTGTGCTCCGATCGTACGTGTTGTGCACGCGGCGTAAAACCAAGGACCCACCCTCCTCGGTGTAAGTAATGCCCTCTGTCTGCTTTCGGTCCCTGTCACACCAACCCTGCGATAGGAGCCCTCAGCAGCGGTGGGTGGGAGCGGCACGGTCCCTCTGTGCAACCGAGCGGCCGCAAAACAAAGGAAACGCACGTCGCCTTGCCAACGCGCAGCGGTACACGTACTCGGTCCGCTCTTGTGGGAGGTTTCATTTGGTGGAGATAGAGCTGCTGTCTTTGCTTTCGTCCATCATTGACTTCTGTCTCTTTCTTCTTTTACTTTTGTTCTTCTACGACCACTCTTGTGTTTGCTTTGGGCGATTCACAAGTCATCAGAGAGGCGTGCAGAAAAAAAAAAGGGACCCACTTCCACAGTCTGATATGTCTAGAGGACGGAAAACAAAAAAAAAACGCAGATACGAAAGGTGGAGAGGGAAAGGAGAATACAAAAATAAGAAATATATAGATAAATGGAGAGATAGGTATTTGTCATCGTGCTCGGACTGAACATAGAGAGAAAGGAGAAAACAAGAAAAAAAAAAGAATGGAATCATCACTAACGAGTCAGACATCGTTCGACATGACGCATTCATTGTCTGGAAAGGAGTGGTAAGGCTCCCAAGTCACGAAGTCTGCTCACAGGACACGCCAGCATCCGCAGTTCTGATTTCGCGAAAGTGTGGGGCCATGGATTGCTTCATTTTCTAGGTTAAAACTGAGCCCGGGAATGTAAAGAACAACGTCCGCAGCGGCGTCGTTGTGGATGTGGAGTTCCCTGCTGTGACCATTCTACATCTGCGGAAAAGGAAAATAGCAACGAAGCACGCTGGATGGCGTGCCAGTCCTCACCAGTAAAGGGGAACACCGGCTGGTATGCGGAAAGTAGGTGGCACAGCCGTTTCCACGGCGTCGTACTATCGTGGTGCATCATTTACTCTAGGGGTTTGTTTGTTTTTTCTGCTTACTTGCCAGGGAACTGAGCGTTCTTCTGCTGCTCGAGGAGCTCAGCGAACTTCTGCTTGAAGTGCTCGGAGTGCTCGTGCATCTTCTTGTTGAACTTATCAGTGTGCTCCTGGATCATCTTCTCGAACTTCTCGTAGTGCTCCTTCATCTCGGGGGACAGCGTCGACTCGTCGGGCTTGTCGGCGAAGAACTTCTTGTTCTGCTCCTCCATCTTCTTCGCGAACTCCGCGTCCAGGCGGTCAAGCTTGGCGGCGAACTCTTCGTAGGTGGTGGCCATGGTAACGAGTGGGTGGTGGAAAGGGATAAAGAGGGTGTGTTGAAGGGGCGGGAAGGCTTAGAGAAGCAGTGTGATAGTGCGAGGGAAGGGAAAACTGTTGCGGAGACCGTGTGTCAGGTATAGAAAAGTATGAGAGTGCAACCCAAAGAGTGCCGGTGAGCAACGCGTGCAGAACCGTGTATTCGACGAACAGACAGGGAGGCGTCACGGAGAAAGAGGGGAAGAAGGAGTGGCAGTTAGTGTATCGGTTGTTTGCACGAAACTGCGGAGGAAACATAATAGTGTCGATGGGAGCCGCGCCACGTGTGCGTGCATTTATGGCTCCTTTCGCGCCACAGACAAATGGCCGTTGTTTTCCTCGCGGCGACAATGCACAGGCACTTCCAAACTTCCACTGAGACACATCGTTTCGCGACAGAAAAGGACAACGAGTCCCTGGTCAATGTTTGTGACGGCCCATCACGGATACTTGTGAAGCCACTGGGGTGTGTGTTTGTGTAGATAAGAGAAGAGAGAAGAAAACGAACATCGTAGAGGAAAGAGAGGGGGAAAAAGAAAAACTAATGAATGCGGTAATAAGAACCGCCACGAAAGAAAGAATATACTGAGAAGACACCAAACGGTACAAGGAAGACGATGCGCCAAGTGGGTGCGGCGCCAGGGGAGGGGAGCTTTCAAGGAGCGGGGGTGGGAGGCCGCTTCGCCCGTTAAGGCTAACGGAGAGGCGTCTCCATCCATCTCACCATTCTAAGCGCATCTCTAAGTGATTGTGGCAACCGACCATGTAAACAAAATACAGAGTCAGATCACAGCCGTCAGAGAAGGACTGGTGAGGCAGGAGGAGAATCCGCTTTGGCCCATCCCGAAGGAGCTGTCACTTGAAAACGGCGACGCACCTCGTTAGCCTCGAGACGGACGAACTAAGCGGCAGCGATCATGAGCAGTGGGATGACGCGAACCCTTGCTTCGGAGAAGACCTGATTGAAACAAAATCTGCACGCATCATCACAGATACAGTGCATAGGCATCAAGTATGCTGAATAAACATCAGGGGATAAGAAAGCCTGCTTGGTACCCTTTGACATGACCGCTCTTCACTTCTTCATCATCTGTCACATACCCCTGTTCATGAGCAGCACGTCCCCCGTCTTACCCTATACAGAGATCCGCGCCGCCACACACCGGAAAGAGGATCTAACTTCGGCAGGTGCATCGCCTCCCCTATCATCCAAGAGACAACTTCTGCCACAAAACCTCTAGAGCCAGCTATGGTGTTTGTCGAGGAACTGTAGAGAGGAACGCCAACAAGGTGGCACGCCATTCCAGCCTTGCTGTGTGTCGTGCGCAAGAGCGAGAGGCCCACTAACGTCAGAGCCCTGCACCGTCTGGGATCTTCTCATTCTACGCCGTACGGCTTTATGATATTTACTTGCCAGGGAACTGGGCGTTCTTCTGCTGCTCGAGGAGCTCAGCGAACTTCTGCTTGAAGTGCTCGGAGTGCTCGTGCATCTTCTTGTTGAACTTATCAGTGTGCTCCTGGATCATCTTCTCGAACTTCTCGTAGTGCTCCTTCATCTCGGGGGACAGCGTCGACTCGTCGGGCTTGTCGGCGAAGAACTTCTTGTTCTGCTCCTCCATCTTCTTCGCGAACTCCGCATCCAGGCGGTCAAGCTTGGCGGCGAACTCTTCGTAGGTGGTGGCCATGGTAACGAGTGGGTGGTGGAAAGGGATAAAGAGGGTGTGTTGAAGGGGTAGTTAGTTTATTCTAGCTGAGAAGTTGAGGCTTAGAGACTTAAATACGCGCCGCAAGAAGAGTGTCCAGGAAGGAAAGGAGGAAGCAGCCATTCATTTCTGGAGTGGACAATTTTTACGACCTCCAACGCAGTGAAGTTGACTGAAGACTTCATGCGTCACTAACATCAAGACTGTCATAAAGACAGCATATCCTTGCACAGCTCTCCCTTGTGTCTTTCGCAATAAGACTCCTACGCATTATCGTGTAACGTGTGGAGAAAGGAACATCTCGCACCGTGCTCCTTGCTCCTTGACGGCTGAAGGGTTAAGAGATGCGGTTTTTCGTTTTTCGCAGTGAAACTTGTTGCCCGACCCATAGACCCGATTCAAGTCCAACGGGGATCGCGAACGTGAAAGGCTGATAGCAAACACATAAGTGGTACAAACGCGTCCCTCGCACATACGCGGACAGTCAACAAGAAGTGGTTCGTCAGACAGGGATAACTATGCGTAATGCGTCAACGTACCCCCTGATGGGGCCTCAGACTAGAGGTGTCATAAATTGCATTGTAGGTTTCGTCATCACGTGAACGGTGGCGAGGGGCAAGCAGCAATGCTACAAAACCGTGACGCAAAACTTTTCTAGGTGTTTCTCGACGCGAGGCGTATCGATTGTGCTCAAAGATTGTGGTTGTGTGGAGTGCGAGGAGAGTCTCAGAAAGGCGTTGGTAGAGAAGGAAGGACAATGTGATGAGCAACTTTATAGTATCTGGCGGGCATGGCACGGAGAGTAACCGAGGTGGAGACTGAGGTGACAGAGAACACGTTCTACGTTGGTTGTCAAAAGAAAACGGGGTCGATGGCTGACGGTAGAGTGTCGGCGCAAACTGGACTATCACTCGTCACGCTGTGAGCGTGTTGACTTTGTGTATTGAGGTATGTTGGGAGCGCCAACGATCGAATGGAGTATGTCGATAGAGCAGTAGAGGCACGTGTGACAGTGGCTGCTGTGCGGTCGTTGTACAAAGAAAGGGAGAGACGGCCAGAGAAGAAAGTGATTGGGATGTGTCCGTGGCGAGAGAAGAGATGGCACGCCAGAGGCTACATGCCACGTCCGTTTTCAAAGGAGAGGAAGCCTTCGTCCTGCCAGCGTGGCCCCTTAACTCTCCCCTATTCGCCGAGCGACAGGCTAGAGCAGCTACTAGGGGAAAATAACGTTCCCATAATGGTCGACAAACGCCGCCGCTCGGCCTCCGGTTTTCTCTAGCGTACGTGCCATGGCGGCAAGCACATCAGCCAAGGCTGCCTCTCGGATAGCAGGCGGCCCGCACGCTTCGGTTTCCACTACCGTGTGTGCCTCCTCACCCATGCCAGGTGACGTACCTTCCCTATACGAGGAAGACTGCCAGTGCACTGCCTCCTCCGAGCCGTTGAGGCAGTCACCGATCACCATGGGCTGCGGTACGTCTCGCGAAACGTGCCAGCACATGCGTGGAGTGTCGCGTGACGGAAGCGCGACGTCCTCCTGTGCTTCTCCACGGGTTGCCCTTTCGCCAGTGCAAGATTGGCCTGCACGAGCCCGGACCCGTGCCGCCTGTGCCACGACTTCTGGGCTCAGGTATGTTGTGAGGGTAGCTCCTTCCGTGTTTTCTGGGTCACTGCTGCCGCTGAGCAATGCTCGTGCGGTGCGCACATCGGTGGAAACCACCACGCAGGTGTCTGAAATGCGTCTCAAGGCGTGGAGGATGCCTGGGAGGAGAAGGCTGCGGCGCAGGTGTTCCACCCACAGGGTGAAGAGCACACTTTCCGCCGAGATGGGGGACCATGTCAGTGTCGCCATTGACTTCGTTGGTGTGTCGTCGACCGGCGCCACAGCTTGGTGCCACAGCGGGCCCACAAGATGAGGCAGGGCGTCGCTACAGAGGCACAGCTCAGCGCAGTCGTCCTCGCTGTCTTCTCGGTGACAGACTTCCGCCGCGTTAGCCTCTCCACTTATCGACGCTCGCGGACAGGTCTCTGCGAACGGGCAAGAGAGTGGTGAAGGATTGTCCTCCCCTTCCTTCCTTGCATCACGGGGCCGCCGTCCGTGGTCGAGCCCCGTGCGCCGCGCCTCTCCTAAAGTTACGGATCCGTTTGCTACGTGCCGCCTCGTGGTGTCGTAGGCGCGTCTCCCTCCCTCACGTGCCGCCTCATGGGTGCCTCGAAGGGCCGCGGCGGAGCTTCCCGCGGCGGGTTCAACAGGCCCAAGGGCCTCCCAGCACATCTCAGAACGGCGCGCCACCTGGGCACCGCGTGGGGCGGCATCATCGCCGACGGCCACCGCCAGCCAAGGAGACGCTGCACCGGTGCACGCCAAGAAGGAGGCGCCGGCGTCCTCACGGAAAGCTGTCACGACGGCGTCGGCGGCCTGCTTGGAGACAAAATCAACCAATGCAGCGCCGACGCTTCGCCACTCGGGGTTCTCTGCAGATCCTACGGATAATGCCTGGCCCGAAGGGGAGGCGGCAGGCACGCGGAGAAGCAGCGCGTTGTACACGAGGCCCTTCTCTTGCGATACCTCTTCTGCATCTCCAGGTGAGGAGGTTGACACGGTTGTGTAGGCGCGCAGGCAGTCGTAGAACCTTTCGGGGGACATGTCCAAGGGGATGCCGGTGACCAAGAAACGATACGGCGGCATCCGAGGCGTGTGCAACGAGGAGCGGAACGAAATGGAATGATCTTGAACAGCACGTTTGTCTTGTTGTTGACGCTGCCACTCGCAGCAGCTTTGTGTTTCGTGGCACACGAGTACGCTATCGCCACCCTCCCACTTGGTCTAGGAAGCGTTCTCCAAAGACAACAAAAACTGTACCTTCTAATTGCCTCAGAGTCCTACTGGAGCTAATAGAAAGAGAAGAAGGGGAGGAAATGACGATGCAGAGAGGCAGCTAAGTCGTGAAAGGAACAGACGCATCAAGATGCAACGTTTTCACTGTGTGACACTGAGGAACGAAACGGAAAAAAAAGCCCAAACCACCCAACTGCTGCTGGTTGATCTGCGGACACGTGTCTGTGTGTGGATGTGTCTCTTTCTGACAACTTGTCGCGCCGTGTTGGCACACAACACCCGTCATCCGCTACTTCTTCCTGGTATTCGCCGCTGGACAGACGAAATCGCGTCTCGATGCGCTTTTGTCTTCTTAGCTGTCCCCTTCAGCCACTGAGGCGTGTCACGCGATCTATTGAATAGCACGGCAATCACCTCTTTCGTTCCGTCTCCTCGCTCCCCACGCACGGACCTCTCCTTGTGGATAAAGGGGAGGAGGGGAAGGTGGCTTTCCAAAGTGCTTTTTTTTTGTGTGTACGTGTGGTTGCTGTTGGTGTTGTTTGAGATAGAGTTAACGGAATATTATATTTGTACGATTACGAAATCATAATATAAAATAGAATCAGAAAGATGGTCAAAGGGACAAAACAAAGCCTGAAGAAAAATAAAAGAGAACGGAGATGAGGAAAAGAGAAAAAACGTAGAGGAAACGTGAACTTTAAAAAAGAGCAATATCTTTTTTTTTTTTTAGCCGAATCCTCTGTTTCGCTGAAACATCCGCTAGATTGAGACAGCGCCCAAGACAATAGAGATAGAAAAGGAGCCGTGTGAAACAAACAAAAAGACGACAGATGACGAGGACAGTAGGGGGTTCACGCTAATTGGATCATTCCGCGCTGCTCAAAAGGGATGAAAAACAAAACAAAACTGAAACATCAAAACTTCGTGAAAAATTAAAGAAGAAATCCTGCCAGTGGAGTCCGAGAGGGGGGAACAAGAGGTGCGACACCAAAGATGAGAGGAAAAGAAATAGAGGATCACTTTGGAAAGAAGCAGACACTGAGCATCGATTTCAAAGCCTTTTAAAAGCCAATGAACAAAAACAAAAATGCGGACTGAGTTCAAAACAAGAACAAAAACAAAAACCTTAGGAGAAACGATACGAACCATCCATTCACGTGAGAATAAAGGTGCGTGTTGGCGCGGTTGAAAGGCACCTTTGATTTTTGTCTTTGCGTGAGTGTGTGTGTGACTGTGTCAGCGTGTGTGTGTGTGCATGCGCGCGTGGTTCAACGACGAGACGGAATGCACCCTTGACTCTCTCCACCTCATCCTGCCATCTGCAAAACAAACAACACCAGAGAGATGAACGATAATGGACACGCGACGTTGTATTCATTCATGAAGTAGTCACGTCATCAGCTTCGTCCACCGAGGACAGCGATATCGCCTATAGAGGGAGGGGGGGAGGAAGACCCATGCATCGGTCAAGGTAGCGCAACGCACAAATGTGTCAGAGACTGCGCCTGTTCTTCTCTATTGATAATCCTTCCTTTTGTCTATACCCTTCGCCTCTCCCTCGCGGTGTGTCGTGTGCTTATGCGCTCTGAAACCCTGTTACACCACCGTGCATTCCGTGAACTTCACAAAACAAAAACAAAACATGCTCACGGTACGGTCAAAGGGGCACGGCACAGACCACACACACACACACACATACCGCTGAACAGGGAACGAACGCAACCCTGTGCGCACACACAAACACGTGCCAACATCGCTGAGACGACTCACAGACGCAGGAACATCGACGGAGAACGTACGCAGTCGTCGATAGCCCTTTGGCGTAAGAGCAGTGCTCTGCAGGCTGTGTGCTGGTACGTGAGAGGAAGAAAGAGGATGGCGCTTTGTGTGGCCAACAGCAATGAACGCAGCGATGCGAGGGAGGGAAGGAATCGCACACGTACGCAAGGCTCGTACGCCTGCTTAAAACGCGGAACGGGACAAAAGAAATGGAGAAAAAACAAGAGAGCAAAGCAGGTCATGCATGCCTTTTCTTTTCTTTTTTTTACAGGGAGAGACGCCACACGTCTTGCGCGCACAAATATCCGCCAGACGTTCCCTCGCACCCACCTTACGAGCGGTTATCGAGACGGACGTTCATGGCGCGGCCCGCCATCTCAATGCCGTCAAACTCCGCAATCGCGACGCGCGCCTCATCCTCAGACTTCATCACAACGATACCCATGCCACGGCTCTTCCCGCTGCGGCCAAGGATGATCTCGGCACGTTCCACATTGCCCACCTGCTGGAAGGTCTCACGGAGAGCACCGCTGGTGCAGTCAAAGGGCAGGTTCGACACAAACAGCTTGCGGCCCGTCTCGGGCACCTGCTGGCTGCGCGGCTTGGGCACACTGTCGCCATCAGCATCGATCATCTCGCCACCCACCTGGTACGGGGACACGCCCGCCGCACCCGCCGCCGCGCCGTAGCCACCCATCATACCCCCACGGCCGTAGCCAGGGCCGCCCGCCGGCTGACCCACACCAGGACCGCCGCGGTAGTACACACCACCGCCCATGCCTGCGCCAGCACCGACGCCCATGCCACCGGCCGGGCCGTACGCGCCGCGACGCTGCGCACCGACGCTCGAGTAGCTCGGCATCATATCGCGCTGCACCAGCGGCGGGCGCGGGCCGTCGTCGAACTTGCGGACAATGAGACGGCGGCCCTCGAAGTCGGTCTCGTTGAACATGCGGATGGCATTCTCGGCGCCGTCGGGCGACATCATCGTGACCAGCGCAGAGCCCTTGGGGCGGCCGTTGCGGTCGGCGATAAGGTCCGTGTAGCGCACGTTACCGGCCTGGCGGAAGTGATCCTTCACGTGCTGCCAAGGGGTCTGGAACGGCAGGTTGCCGACAAAGAGGATGGTGCCCTGGTTGCGGTGGAAGCGGTCCTGGTGCTGCACGGGTTGCTGGCCCATGCCGTTGTCGTTGGTGTTCACAGCATTGTTCTGCTGGTTCTGCATGTCCTCAGAACCCTCACCGGAGCGGCGGTCCTCCATTGTGGTTGGGGGATAGGTAAAAAGAAAAGGGAAGGGATGTGTTTGTGTGTGTGTGTGGGAGTGTACCTATGGCTGTCGAAGAGTTATAAGCACGCTGCACTCTTCTTTTCTTTTTTTTATTATTGGCGGGGTTTTGGGTGTAGCAGAGAAAGAAAGAAAAAAGCTCAAGACTTTGGGGTGAAAACGTTAAATTTACGATATCGCGCGAAAAAAAAGGTCGACGAAAACTGAAACGTAATTTCAGCAGCAGTAAAAATATTTGCAAGTGCCCAAGGAACGAAAAAAGAAAAAAAGAGGGAGGGAGAAGGAGAAGAGAAGTAGGGTACACTCGTAACGTCATCGATGGAGCCTGCTTTGTACTGGTTATCTTGCCTTACTTTTCCAATTGAAGTGCACCGCAGCGCCAATAGCGTTTCTTCGTCGCTCATGTGAAGCATGCCCATCCACGTCGGTCAACAGTAGTGCGTGCTCTCATTGCTTTAAGTCAGAATCACCGATACCCAAGAAAGGCGACGGGCGCTTGAGTCCCTGAGGAGCACAACAGAGAGGTTGCTCCCAGCACGGGCGTGGGACACACGCCCTCACTCATTCATCCCGTTGTGCAGCTTCCATCGCCCTAACTGAGAGAGTCCCATGCTTGGCAGCAGCCCATCACAAACGAGCTGGACATTGTCTCTACGCTGCTCGTGTCATATTTCCTTTGACTGTCGAAATTCAAATTTTTTTTCTTCGTCTTCTGAATGGTTGCTGTCGATAAGGTGGGCAACCCATAACCATGCATGGATGTATGTGCGTCACTTTTTTATGCTTCTTCCGTTCTTCGTGTGTCCATAAGAATCCGTGTGACGACTGCCGCTTGCCGAAGCAACGCAGCTCACTTGATCCGTGCAGGCAGAAGCCATCACGTTTTCCCAGTGGACATGCTCCACAAGCACACCTGGTGCTGGAGCTCCTGCGAGAGGGGAAACGTCATGGGAATGCGATCCGACAACGGCCAGTCACGCAGCCCGCCATACTCCCTCTCACAGACGGCCCCACTTGCACCCTCCACGAAAAGTCCCTTGCTCACTTCGTCCTGCACAGTATACCGCAGGTTCAGCCCGGGATACACCTTCGACACATCCTGCAAGCTCATTTCTATCTTGCACGCTTGCCGCTCTGCCGGGTGCGTGCGGTTGTGTTTGCGCTGGTTTCCACCGTGCGCGGAAACAGCCGTGTTCGCGCGGCAGAGGATAAAGGAGAAAACCTCCCTCTCCAGCTCCGTCGCGCCCCACGACGGTGCTTCACCCTGCGTGTGTAGATGGGCGCGGAGCTTTTCGCGCTCACACAGGTGGGTGGCAGTGGCGACAACAACATTGTGACACAGGCTGGCAAGCAGGTCGTACAGGCAGTCCCACGCGTAGCGAATGTCGGAAATAGACGTCAGCGCGCTCGAGGTGACGCGGTCCTTGACGGGAAGAAAGAGCGCAAGGTTCGCTCTGTTAGCGGATGTCTTGCTAGGGTGAAACTCTGGCTGTGGTGTGGTGCCTGCTGCTTGCTGGGTTGACGACAACCATGTGGACCGTGCATGCGCTACGAGGTCCTCTTCCACGCGCTCTCGGTGCTGCTCCAGCAGAACGGGGTTCACTGTCGCCGTGATGGCCGTCAGCCGGCGCTGCAGCAGGGGCTGCCACGTCGTCGCCGTCAGCACATCCACATGGATAATCGCACCGGTGTAGGCGTTGACGTGATGCACTCGCACTGTCGCCGTGGGGAAGGAGTGAAAAAGCAGGCTCATCTCCAGCGCCTCCGACGTGGTGAAGGCTTCCAGTAATAGAGGGGATGCAGGTTGAGCGGGCGCGGCGCTTGGGTCTGGCGTTGAAGCGGACAGCACTGCGCGTCGTGACAGCTCTGCCACATCAGTGGCGAACATAGTGGTGTGAATCCCAAGTGGAGCGCACGAGGTTGCCCTGCTGCTATCAGCACCACCTTGCTGTTTCTCTGACGCGCGAGCAGCGCATCCGTTCGAAGTGGTGGTCGTCTCAGAACTCTTTCCGTAGAGGTAGTCGAGCTTCACCATGTCAAAGACCGGCACGGGTTCGCCTCCGCGGCCGTCCGCGGCTGCTCCTTCGATTGTGGTTGCACTGGCCACAACGTGAAACGAGATGCCACGAGATGGGCCGAGGCCGGCGACGAGGGCAGCGGTGGAGGGACTCTTGGGATTACCCTCCACCACACCACTCTCTGCCGCGGAATCTCCAGAGGAGGCTTCCACGTTACGGTCCGTCGAAGCATTTGCCTTGGAGAGCACCAGCTCCGCACAGCATTTACGGCGCATGACACGCTCTGCATCGCCGGTGGCGGTGATGGAGCTGGTGAGATTAGCGGTCATGGCACGCTTCAGCAAAGCCTTGGCAGCCGCTGTCTGCATCTCACGACGCGTCTCCACAGACCGTGGGAAGGGGCACCCCACTTCCACGTGAAGGGCGACGCCAACTGGCGCTGTCTTTGGCGTCGCCGTTGTGGTGGTGGTGGTGGTGGTAACGCCGGCGCCAGTGGTAGGGCCCACGCGAACCCGCACGGGAAGACGAAAGCCATCCTTCCCGGGTACCTGCGCCTTCGTCACATGCGCTGTTAAGAGCATGTGCAAGGCGCGCTTGTCAAAGACGAAGGATACGCCCTCAAGGCGCCTCTGAAAGATGTCCTGCGCGCTCTGCAAGGCAGCCGTCGTGCCTGAGGGACCCGACGAGGGATCGTCCTTCAAGGCCGTCATGACACCCGAAAAGGTTTCGACCGCGGTGGCACGGGTGACGGGTGCGAGGGGAATCACCGACGGGGAATGCAACGCACAGTTGCCATCAACGGCGCGGGCCCACTTGGTGAGGAACGCATTCACGCCATCGTCCGCACTTTCCGTTTGGTCCTTTCCCTCCCCCATCGCATCACCGGGAAGCAACTCATCTAGCTGGGCGTAGGTCAGTCCCGGTGGCGGTGGCGGTGCGGGAATGGCTGTGGTTTTCTCTCCGGCAGTAACCACGGGTTTCGCCGCATGGGCACCGCTCTTAGGCGTCGCCCTCGCTTCGTTTCCCGTGACATTGGAAATGCGTCTAGAAACATCTGACGCCGCAACACCCCCTTGCATTTGCACGCTGCGCGACACCACACGCGTCGCCGGCGAGTGGACAGAAGCTCGGCGCAGGCTTGCAGTGGTCACAAGGGTCTCTTCCTCTGCAGGATGTTGCTGATACCGTTCCGCAAAACCGTCAGGAGTCAGTCGCATAACTCGGTCCTCCAGACTGAGAAGCCGCGCGGGCGGTGCTTGAACCAACTTAACACCGCTGCCGCTCTCCTGGGTATCAGCGCTCTCCTGGAGCTTCTCTGGCCTCTTGGCATCCCCAAGAGATGTGCGTTTGCTGCACAGCAGCCACGGCTGCTCCCGCGCAACACAGCGCAAGAAGGCCACCGAGCGCGCCTGCACACGGTGAAGCCGACGACGCCTCACAAAGGGCGTCACGTGCGCATGCTCCAGAAAATTGTAGTTCAAATGTTCATGTGTGTCCCCAAACGCAGTAGTAGTAGTCACGGAAGAGGGACGTGGTGCGTGAATCGCCTTCTCATCGGCCTTGGTCGATGGGGCAGTATTCGCGCTTACATCAGCAACAACGTCGAACGTGAGTTCTT